>JAUTBS010256287.1:0-11254 GCA_032361285.1 Aequorea victoria
GAAGAAGAAGAAGGAGAATAAAGAAGAAAAAAGAAGAAGAATGAGAAAAATGAATCTAAAACTAAAGCTAAGTCTTATCCTTGAATCCAAGAAACAACAAGTAAAAATCTCTTAGAACTTCTCATTTCTTCCCTAATATCATGTTCTTACTTCTCATCCTCTATAAGATAAAAATAATGGATCAAAAATGGAAGAAGACAGACATAGGTTGTTGAACCATGGAAGTAGTTGAAAACCTTGATCTATGGACTTTCTAAATGGATTTTAAATGAAGTACAAATATTGTAGAAACTTAATGTGAACCTTGACATGCTTATATGATATTATTTTGATGTGTTTGGACATGCTCTAGTTGGGTAGAAATAGAAGTTGATGTTGATTTGTTGAGAACAAGAAAAATAGAAAGTGATAGAACTGAAATAAGGCATTTCCAATAATTTTCGTATGAACCAAACATGACTCAATTAAAAATCTATTTTTACCATAGCTTTTTTGGGATATCTTAAGCCTGTATAAGTTTTGGTTACGCTTAAAAAGGTATTTTTGAACCCCTTTGACATTTTAGAACAATCTGTGACAAGTGAGGCGGACTCATAGTCAACTTTGAACCTTCATATCTCTCTTCACAAAACTTCCTTTAAGTTGATACACATATCCAAAGATAGATCTATGAGTCTAGTATCACTCACTTTATACAGAAGTCACTTTTAGTTAATAAATTTTGAGATATATCGTTTTTTCCAAACAGGTCCTTATTTCAACAGCCTCTGTTATATTAATTTTTAGACCCTTTTCTGTTAACAAGTTTTTGGTCTCTTCATGACAAATGTATCTAACACCTTTATTTAGTCCTCTGGACATTTTCAGAATTTTTGATGAACGTTTGGTAATTGTAAATCATTTTAGAAGCAATGTGATAGATTTTGTAAATAGGTTCTGTTCTGAGATGTTAAGTGTTTAATGTTCTACTTGCCTCAAGTCTTGTTTGTTTCTTATTTAAATTAGCAACCGTGGGTTAAAATGCTTGTTTATGACTGGAATATGTATATTATGGATTATCTCATGCATAGAATGGATCTTGGATGAGATATTTACCTTATGTCTAGCTCAGCTAGGATGTTTTGGTCATTGAACCTTGTGTCGGTTATTGTCAAGTTCACATGGTCGTGGCTTGGGTTTGGTCTTGTGATAGATTGAGTGATTTTCTTTTCCTGGTTGTGACCTTGGAACGGTGGTTCTGAGGTGCAGTGTGTGATACTCCTCACCTGACCGTACCCCGTCGCCATAGTGTTAATTAGTGCAGTGTGTGATACTCCTCACCTGACTATGTTAATTGGTGCAGTGTGTGATACTCCTCGCCTGGCGGTATTAATTGGTTAATTGTGTGTTAAGTGGGTAAGTGTCCCAGTTTTGGTAGTGAAGTTCTGTCGGATCCTTTCAGCGTAAAAGAGTCCGGGTCGAGGTTTAGAGTTTCATCATTCCCGCATATCATATCCTGTTATATCTGTGTATATATTTAAGTGTAGAAATATTTGATTCAGAAGATTCTTTCTGGGCTTCGCAGCTCATGGCGTTTCATGCCAGGTCACGGAAATGAGAAGACAATCGAAGAGGCCGCAGAAGAGTACGTTGAACCGTGGCGCACTTGATCATGTAGCAGCTGCGCTTGGAAGAAGTTTTATTTCTGCAAACTTTTTATTGTCAAACTGTAATAATTAAACAAGTTGTGGGATGTGTGAAAATATAAACGTTATTATCTATGATAAATATTAAATTTTGTGTATGTCTCTTAACCAACCGAATTTTTGGAGCGTTACAATTATGGGCCCAAAAGTATAATTAAGGCCCAAGTAAGTTAGATTAGGTTGAAGAAGAATTATTCAAGTTCAAAAACTAAATTCTTGATACAATAGTTTAAAGAGACCCAAAGATGGAAAAATTACAAAAAAGTTGAAAGGTGAAACTTCAAGTGGGCTAAGTAGGTGGACTTAGAGGATGCTAGTGGGTCCAAGAAAATAATTGAAGTAAGGTCCAAGATGAAAAGAATAGAGTTAGCCCAAGAAATAAATTATTCAAGTTCAAAAACTAATTTTGGCACAACAACCAAACTAGGCACAAAATATGGGAATTAAATGGGCCAAAAGAAGAGATAACTATATAGGCTTAAGCTAAAACCCAAAAGATGATGAGAACTTAGAAGATGGGCCAAAGAAATAAAATTGAGCTCAAAGTAGGGAAGACTCAAGAATAGAAAGAAATGAAATTAGCTTAATATACTTAAATCAATTCATATTGGCCAAAAAATAAATTAGTTTCCAAATGAATCCAAAAACACAATTATGAGGTGGGTTTAGAATTAAGGTTTTAATGGGTTAGGAAAGGGCCCAAATATAGTATAAAAAATTTAAATTAGGCCAAAGTAAGAAAAACTAATCCAATTAAAAATGGAGCCCAAAATGTATACTTTGTTCTTTCCAGAAATAAAATACAATACAATACAATATATATATATATATATATATTTATATATTTATGATTTCAGCCCTTGTGGGAGAGAGAAGAGTGATGGGACAAGTCATCTTTCTTTTTGAAACTCGAAGAAAAAGAAAAGAAAAAAAGAAGAAAAAAATCTGGTAATGATAAAGATGCGAGTGATTTGACATTAGGATTTTTTTTATCTCTAATCTATATTACCAATCATGGCATATATACATGCATGCACAGATAAGAGGATGATTAATGTGACAAATTTTGAGAAAAAAATAAAGAAAGAAAAAGAAAAAGATGAGAAAATCTTGCAATGACGAAAGATGTAATGGACTTGATATTAGAAAGATTTTATATCTATCCTATATTGTCAATCATGACACTAACAAGTATGGTCTTCAAGATTTAGTTAAGTTTCAACCAAACTAAAGGAACTAAGTTGGCTAACTAGAATTAGATTGGAACTAAATGAAGGTTACAAATGTAATTTAGCATCCTCCATGTACCTATATAAAGAAGGGAAGTCTCTCACTTCTCCTCCATTTGGGAATTTTGGTGAAGGCAAAGGGCTCGGGAGAGAGAGAGAGAGGGGAAGAAGAAGAACAAGAAGAAGAAAGAAGGGGGAGGAATGTGAGGAACCCATCTCCTTTTTTCTCGCGATCTCAAAATAACACGTGAAAAAGAGAGATTTTCCCCCAGATGCGTTCGTGTTAAAGGATGCTCAATTGGAGTCGCCACTTGGTTTTCAGATAAACCAAAAACTTTCAAAGGACCAGTCCATCCTTACCAGAGAAAATAGTTCGGGAGCTAGGGTACGAAAGAAAAAAGTGCTAGGCAGCCCTCTCGCCTGATCCAAAGACCGACCTTTACTTAACCGTTTCGTTTTGTTTTTGTCTTAAATTTATCAAAAGCAAACACATACAAAATGGGGGTTGAGAAGAGAACATTACAAAAGTAAACAAGAAAATAAAATCTAACCTAAAATTAAGGTAATCTATGCATACTTACACTTAAATATATTGCAAGTAAGAGATGGCAGCATATCAGTACAGTTGATGTATATAAAAACATGTTAAAAATAGAAAAGGTCCAGGAAAAAGCTACTAGAAGCCACTAGTTTTAAAAAGTGCTAGGCAGCCCTCTCGCCTGATCCAAAGACCGACCTTTACTTAACCGTTTCGTTTTGTTCTTGTCTTAAATTTATCAAAAGCAAACACATACAAAATGGGGGTTGAGGAGAGAACATTACAAAAGTAAACAAGAAAATAAAATAAAACCTAAAATTAAGGTAATCTATGCATACTTACACTTAAAGATATTGCAAGTGGGAGATGACAGCATATCAGTACAGTTGATGTATATAAAAACATGTTAAAAATAGAAAGGTGCAGGAAAAAGCTACTAGAAGCCACTAGTTTTAACAGATGTGGCACACACCACCTCATACCTGACGCGCGCCACCTGTATATGGCGTGCGCTATTATCGGGCCCTCTGGAGATGGTGTGTGTCACTATGGAAGAGTGAGCTTAATAATTAGAGGCCTAAAATGGGCTACTATTTTAAGAAAATAGTGTGCACTTTGCGTGCAAGTGTATTTTTATACAGAAAGAAAAAAAAAAGATGATATTTCAACAAAAAGACCAACACACAGAAAAATATGCAAAAAATACTGCTAGAAAAATCTACTAGCGAGCTGCTGGTTGTTATATAGAGGTGGTACATGCTCCCTCATCACCTGGCGCGTGCCACATGGACATGTCATGTGCCACTTCTGGGCTCTCTGGATATGGCACGCGTCACTATAGAAGAGTGAGATTGACATTCAGAGGCCCAAAAAGGGCTACTATTTTAGAAAATAGTGTGCTGTTTGTGTGCGGGTGTTTTTATGTGGAGAGAGAAAAAAAAGGAAAGAAGACATCTTATGTGTTTGTTTAAGCTAAAAGACTAAGAAAAAGAAAAGAAAGCTAATATGTGGTTCTTAATAAAAGAAGACATGCTTAGACGAAAAATGAAAATAAGGAAAGAAACTCGGGAGAAGGAGGCCAATGGCCTCTTTCTCTCATTTTACCGAACAAAAAAAAGTTTTAAGAAAAGAAAAGATGAGCTAAAAGGAAAAAGATGAGAAAAGAGGAATTTACCGTATATCCCGGAAGACGAGTGAAGTTTCAAGTAGTTCCGAAACTTATTTCCTCAAATACGGTGCATCCCCAGGAGGCCTTCCGTGCAGTCTTTGAGTCTTCTGAGTCCTTCCAGTGCAAAGGATTCTAAAGGTAGTAAGTCTTGGTTTCAAGTTTCAGGAATTGCTTATGGTTTAAATTTATATTTTCGGCGGAGGTTCGATTTGTATATGATTGCGGGATCAATTATACAGAGGTTTTGTACTCAAAATTGGGGGTTCCAGCTTTTGAAATGGTGGGAGAAGGGGTCTTATTTATAGAAAATTGGCGAGGAGCTGACTTGGAGCCGAAGTTTCCTCTCAAGGTGGCGCACGCCATGTTGAAGGTGGTGTGCGCTACTTTGAGGTGGCGCAATGCCATGGTAATGGTGGCTTAGGGCTCTGACACGGCTTGGCTAGTGGCATGGAAAGTTATGTAATGGTGCTAGGTTGGAGGAAAATAGCTTAGGTTTTGAAATGACACCTTGTTTTTGGATGGAAGTGGCGTGCGCCACTTAGAGGTGACGTATCGCTGGGTTGGAGTGCACCAAGGGGTGTTTTTGATATTTTGGATATTTTAAGGTGTCTTGGGGTGTTCATTAGGGTACTCCTTGGACTCTTGAACTCGTACGGAGGTTCTTTTTGACGCGACTGATGTATGGATTCATCATTGGAAAGCTTGCGGAATTGGCCTATGTTCAGTTTAGTCAAAATTAGAGTATCTATAGTCGTCCCTCTTTGAAAAAACTCTCGCCGCATCGCGTGGGTGAGTGAATATGAAAGAACCATAGATAGTCCCTTTTGATTAAACCGTTCATCAGGAAAAACAAAACAAAACAAAAGAAAGCAAAAGAAAAGCTACCCTTTTAAGGTAATGAGTGGATCGCGTGCATCAGTTTATAGTCGTGCCAGACTACGTTCATCAGTTTATAGTCGTTCCGGACTGCAAGCATCAATTTATAGTCATGCCAGACTGCGAGCATCAGTTTATAGTTGTGCTAGATTGCGAGTATCAGTTTATAGGCGTGTTGTACTGCGAGCGTAGTTTAAGGTCATGTAGGACCGTTTATTCAGTTTAATGTCATGCCGGACTGCGTGCATAGTTTAAAGTCATGTGGGACTCAAGGTACTCAGTTTGAGGTCATGAGACGGATTGATTTATTTAGTTTTTAGATCAAGGGATGGACCTAAGAAGCACTCAGTTTTAAGTCATGAGATGGACCCAAAGCACTTAGTTTTAGGTTGTAAGATGGACCTTCTTTTAGAATCCCGGTATGAGAATGAAGCTTGGCGTGTAAGCAAGATAGAATGATCGGGAATGTCTAAAAAATTATAGGAGACAGACCCCAAATTTTGGAATTTTTTAATTTAAAACTAATAAAATTAACGAACGGGAGGTGGACACGTGGCTAGCGCCACTTGTCACTGGGCTGAGGTGGCATCAATAGGAAAGAGGAAGCACTGCGCCACTTGTCGATTGGATGGATTGGCATGACGTGGGAGGTAGGTGGCACTGCGTGTGGTGATGATTGGGATGATGAGGCGCACGTAGAAGGAAGTGGCGCTGCGCTGTGTGTGTTAGTGTGCCACCTAGGAATGAAATGGCGCAATGCTGTGTGGGAGGATGGAAGTGGCACAACGCCAGGTGTACTATGGTCGCGAACTTCTTTAAGCTCGGACGGTGGCTCATTTTGGACACACGCGAACCTCTGACTCTCTCTGCTCTATTACTTATACTTTCTACTACTTTCCTCCATTTGCGACCATATTTTTGATATGGTGAGCCACGATGAGCGTACGACCAATGATGCGGGTCATGAGGAGAGCCCTGCTCCTATAGCCCCAGCGGTTGGGGATCCTACTAACATTCCAGTGGTCTCAGGATAGTCCGATGGGACCCAGAGCACTGACTCATTCTTCAGGAACCTGGATTCCTTTGTATTGCTGCCCTACGGCTCTTTCAGCCATTCTACCGCCATGGACGGCCTACTAGATGCCGTTGACACTTCCCGAGCTACGGAGGAGGGCGAACACACTGCTGAGAAGCAAGCGGTGGACAACCCTTAGATCCCAAACCCCTTCTGCGGGGTTTCGGCTGCCAAGATGCCGGGTGGTTTCAACCTGACAAGGTATGACCCTTCGGTCCGTTCGTGTGAGTTCCTATCAGACAGCCTCTTTTACTACGCCGACACCAGCGCGGACTCGACTCTATTGCTTTGATCTCCGGGTTGTCATCTTTTGGTGTCGAATCGTCAGGTATGTCTATTTCTACTTCATATTTCATCTTTTCTTAATTAAACTAAATAAAATCCAAAAAACTTAAAAATAAATTTGGACTTAGATGTATGCACAGGATAGGCCCGAAGCTTTTGGATGGATGGTTTCTCGGAATATAAAAACAAACAACTTGAACTTTAAAATTAAAACAGATTTGAACTTAGAAACATTGTATGCCTATGATGTACCCCGTATCTTTCATTCCATTTTTTTTGTATATATGTATGTTTTTGAGGTTTCTATCGTGGGGTTGCGTATTAATGATTTTCGTAGGGAAATTTTGTTTTTGTTTTTATCTCTAGATTAACATTTTCACGTTTTTCGAGGGGATTTTTTTTATTATTATTTTGTTTTTCTGCTATCGGGTTGCGGATTAATGCTTCCTGAGGTGGATTTTATTTTATTTTTGTCCGTATATAAACATTTTCACATTTTTAGGAAATTTTTAATATTTTTAATTAACTCCTTCTTGGGTTACGTATCGACATTTCCTGAGAAGGAAAGGCTTCCATTCGATCTGCCCGATCCGGTGTAACGCATTGGGTTCTGCGCTCGACGACTTACTAGACTTATCCGAATACATCCCATTTTGGCTGGATCTGCATTCGTCCCGACCAACTTTAGGTTGTGTCGTACGTATTTCCCGATGGAATTAACTGACTTATTTTTGTCCCTAGATAAATTTTTTCACATTTTTCTAAGGGTGTTTTTTAATATTCTTAATTAATTTCGACTTGGGTTACGCATCAACGTTTTCCGAGAAGGAAGGGCTTCCCTTCAGTTTTCCCAACTTAAGTTACACATTGGGTCTTGCGCTCGACGACTTACTAGACTTATCCAAATGTTTTCCCAACTTGGCTGGATCTGCATTTGTCCTAACCAACTTTAGGTTGTGTCGTACGTATTTTTGAGAAAATCAACTGATTTGTTTTTGTCCCTAAATAAATATTTTCACATTTAACTAGGAGATTTTTGTTACCTTATGATTTAACTTTTTGTCTCTAGACAAATATTTTCATGTTTTTCTAGGAGGTTGTTAATTCACCTGTGGGTTACATAGCAACGTTTCCCAAGATGGTTAGGCTTCCCTTCCCCCTGCTTGAATCAAATTACGCTTCGCACTTCTGCTCAATGACCCTTGCGAGCTACTTCGGCTTTTGGTCATCCTAAGTTGCATTCCACGCTTCCTTTAGTCGGGTAGGGGTGCTCTTACCTGACCGACTTAGGTTGTGCTATCCGTTTTCCGAGAGGGATACGATGGCTTTGTCCCTAGATAAATATTTTTGTATTTTTCTAAAAAATTCCATTATTAGGGTTTTGTCCCTAGACAACGTTTGAACGTTTCTCTAAGGGTTTGTTGACTTTATATTTTAGTTTGTCTCTAGACAAATGTTTACATATTTTTCTAGGAAAAAAGCTCATTTTATTCTTTAGGCAAGTAATTGCATACTTTTCTAGATTTTATTAAATTTTCTATTTTCTAATTTTGACCGACTTAGGTTGTGCTTTTCATACTTTTTAAGACGAAATTCTTTTATTTTCAAGTCACTTGATAAACATTTACACGTTTTTTCTAGGTTTGTTGGTTCTTTATTTTTGGTCAAACTTAGGTTGTTTTTCAAGGTTTCCTAAGAGAGAATTTTTCAATTTTAGCTTACTAGATAAATGTTTACACATTTTTCTTGATTTATTGGATTTTTTCTTTTGGTTCAACTTAGGTTACTTTTCAAACTTCCTAAGAGGAAATTTTTCAATTTTAGGTCACTAGATAAACGTTTACACATTTTTCTAAGTTTATTAGGTCTTTGTTTTTTGTCCGACTTAGGTTACTTTTTAGACTTCCCAAGAAGAAAATTTTCAATTTTAGGTCACTAGATAAACGTTTACACATTTTTCGAGGTTTATTGGGTCTTTATTCTTGGTGTGACTTAGGTTTATTTTCAAGGCTTTCTAAGAGGAAATTTTTTAATTTTAGATCATTAGATAAACGTTTACACGCTTTTTTAGGTTTCTTGAATTTTTGCTTTTGGTTCGACTTAGGTTGTTTTTCAAGACTTTTTAAGAGGAAATTTTTCAATTCTAGGTCACTAGATAAACGTTTACACATTTTTTTAAGTTTATTAAATTTTTGCTTTTGGTTCGACTTAGGTTACTTTTCAAAACTTCCTAAGACGGAATTGTTCAATTTTAGGTCACTAGATAAATGTTTACACGTTTTTTTAGATTTATTAAATTTTTACTTTTTGTTCGACTTAGGTTGCTTTTCAAAGCTTCCTAAGAGAGAATTTTTTAATTTTAGGTCACTAGATAAATGTTTACACGTTTTTCTAGGTTTATTGAATTTTTGCTTTTGGTTATCAAATTAAGCTGTGCTTCCTGCTACTTAACGTGGTGGACTTTTTTTAGTGAGATTATGCTCTCTTTTTCTTTAGCTTTTCTTCTTTTAGTTTATATTATTTGACAAATTTTTTTGTATTTTTTTTCTTTTTTGCAGGAGGACGAGTATCTACGCGGATTCAGAGGCTCTTCCTGGATCCTAGAGTGGTACGCGGTTCCCCCTTTGGGGAGCCGGGTTCTTGTTGATGGATCCGGGTTCAGCTGATTCATCCCTCTCCTCACGAGTACTAATAATGACCGAGTACTCACGACGGTGCTAGTAGAGAGATGGTGGGACACCACAAATACCTTCTATTTTATGTCGTTCGAGGCAACCGTGACCCCGCTTGATTTTACAATGATCACGGGAATCAGGGTGGGGGTGAGCCGATCCCGTTCGATTCTACTGTCAGCTCATGCCTAGAGGCACTCATCTATTAGTTGGGTGAGGTCCCACAACACGCTGATCGGGGACGTATCTGGTACGTGTGGCTCGTAGAGAGATGCATAGGTTTCGAGTGAACTAAGTCCTACCACTTTGAGTGGGTCGCTCATGCATTCTTACTCTACCTATTCGGTGCTTGCCTATTTATGAACAGGAACAACACCGTTAAGTTGCATTTCCTAGGAGCCCTACATGACCTTCGCCGGGTGTCGTCCTTCGACTGGGGAGGAACAGTGCTGGCCACCTTATATACTGGCCTCTGGTCCGTGTGTTGGGTCAAGGAGATGTCTGTGGTCGGTACTGACGGATCTTCGAGGTATGACTTTCATCACACTCTTTGACCTTTCAGTTTAGTTTGTACCTTATCACTTAATAATTTAGCCTAACACTTATTTTGCTTATTAGTTTTTGATATCTTTTCAGTGTTTCTTCTTCTCTCTTCTTTTTTATTTATTTTTAGTTGTGGGCCTATGAGTTCCTGGGTTTATCACACCCAGAGAACACTTACTCAGATTCCCAAGTCATCCCACGGGTAACAAGGTGGGATCGGGACAATTGAGAGAGGAGAGAGGTAGGAAAGGATCTGAACACCTACCACATCTGTTTGGACCGCCTATCCCCCGCACATGTATGTTCTATTTGTTTATTTTATGCATGTTTGATTTTATTTATGTGTTTCCTCTCGTATGTAACCTGCGCTGAGTTTGTTTTTCAGGTGAATTGGCGGGTGTGGGAGAGAATGGAGGCTCGGGCTGGTGAGGACCTAATGAGGAGCCACCAGGCTCATCAGAGGAGGATCCTGCTGGAGGGTCTATTCCTTTGGGAGTGGTTTCTGGGTGAGCGGGTGGTCCGGTAGTCGCTGGGGCTGCACCATTTTCGGGTCCCTCAGTCACATTCTTTCAATATGAGGTCGATGCAGGCTATGTCACCTGAGGATGTCGACGAGGCTTTGTATAGCTGGGGATTTTCTAGCCGAGGGGGAGTACTCTGCCTTTGCACGCGACTTCCTAATGCGTCCTATGAGCATCTACCTTGCAAAGGTGCAGGCTGGACAACCCTCGATGTCTCAGGTTCCTCCGGGGGAGGGTGGGTATCCTTCTCGTGCTGCTGTTGGTGGTGCCACGACTTCTTGGGCCGCTCCGACTGCTGGGTTCCTACTCTTGGCGAGGCCTCTTCTTCCTTGCCACCAGTACCTCAGGAGGTGATTACCCTTCCTCATAGGTTTCCGTGTACCATTCATAATCCCACTCCTGAGGTACTAGAGATGCATCTTAATGGTGGGGATAAGTAGGTACTTCTTATTTTTCTTTCTTTATTTGGCGTCTCTCCTTTCTTTTAACCAAATATGTCAGTCCATCTAACATGTTATTTTCTTGGTTCTTTGTTTCTACTTCAGGTCCTCCAGGTCCCTCGCGTTTACAGGGAGAGTCTTCTCAATGCTTTCTCGGGCCTGATGATCCTGGTGAGGCAGCAGACCCAGATGCTTGTGGAGGCACACGTGCATCCCATCCCC
>JAUTBS010256398.1:0-11253 GCA_032361285.1 Aequorea victoria
TCTTCCATAATTTTTCCTACAAAAAAATTATATGTACACATGTATGGGAAGAGAGAGAATGTGATGTGACATATTTAATTTAATTTAATTTTTTAAAAGAAAATAAATGAGAAGAAAAAAAAAAGAGAAATGACGGGAGATGTGTAAAGAAATTAATAGGATATTGGAAGACTTTTTCTCCCTTATTTCTCCTAGTCATCAAGATATACATATACATAAACATATACATAAATATCTCCATAAGAGGAGAGAAAAGTGATGTTACTATTTTTGGAATTTAAGAAAAAAATGAAAAGGAGTGAAAATTGTCAAAAAATAGAATGATGGCTTGAATGACTCATGGAAGACTTTTCTTCCAAGGGTCATGTCTCTCATTATGACTCAAACACAACCATGGTTGGGGTTCAACCTAACCAAGGGGAACAAACCATAGTTAGACGGTGATTAAGTTAAATGGAAACAAAGGTTAAGTTAAATGAGGGGTAAAAAAGTAATTTCATCACCAATCTCATACCTATAAAAGGGGACTTAATCCCATATTTTTCCCTTGATAATTTCGTTCATGCAGAGTGAGAGAGAGTTGGAGAAGAATAAGAAGAAAGATGAAGAAGAAAGGAATGAATAACAAGGAAGAAACTAACATCTTTTCTTCCTCTAACAAGGTTAGTGATCCTTGAAATTATTTTTTAAATTCTTCTACCACCTCTTAAACCATGCATAAATGGTGTTCTTGAAACTTAGAACAAATGGTAAGATGATAGAACACACCTAGAAAGAAGAAAGAACCTAACTTTTGGAGTACTTCTAAAATTATGTTTTAAGGTTTCAAGAACTAAAATGTATAAAGAGGCTTAAATCTTAAAGTAAATTCAATTCTGGAATTTTTGGGGCTATTCTAACATGTCTAGAACATGTATGACTTTTATTGGGACTTAAAAATATGATTTAATACCCCAACCTTAATTTTCAATTTTTGGGTGCAAGGAGGGCAGATTCAGACCCAACTTTGAGGAATTTTAATTAAATCTAAAAACATCCCCTTGAGGTAATCAACAATTTGAACGAAATTTCTAAGGGTCTATTTTTACTCAAAAATTATAAAGCTCATTTTCAGTGGACCGATTTGGAGTAAGTAAGATTCTCCTAAATAGGGACCGAAAATGGACTTTGTTTTTAGTAAAATAATTAGGCACGTTTTCTGAGGAATTTGGGAGTTGATCCCTTCATGAAAAAGTTTTATAACACCTTATTCTAACTCTAACAAATATTGGAAAAAATTGACAAAAATTGTTAGCAATTTATTTTGAATTGCTAATTGAAGTGGGAGATTTTGGATTTTGGGAAAAATCAAGAGAAATAGTGTTTCAAGTGTAACAAAGCACCTATGCCTAAGTAAGCAATCCCAAATAATTATTAACACATATAAGAGTGGTATTAAGTTAATAAAATTTCAATTGGTTCTTTAGACCAAAATGGCAAGATGTTGGGTTGTAGGAACCCATAAAGGAGTATATTGTAAGTCTAAGGAATTAAGCCACATTAGGTTCATTTAAACGACATAAGACATTCTTATACTAATAAACATGAGAAATAAGTTTATACTAATACTTAGATATGTTATATAACCTAGGCATTGATGGGATAGCCGCAAAAGGGTTGTGCCGCCTTGGAGCTGAAAAAGGTAGGCGTCCCGTTGGTTGACAACCAGGTGAGAGCGACTAGCAATATCATAATGAATTGTGTATTGTGAAAATATTTTCTTGATTTCAAATACCTCTATGGAGCATGTGTTGCTATCATGTTTTACATAATGAATTACTCATCATATTTATGAAAGTGTTTTGTGAAAGTTATTGTGAGCATGTGTTGCTTATAGAAATGAAAGTTATTTTCTCTTAAAATATAAAGATTATGTGTGTGTAAAAATATATTTTCCTTAAAATATGTTATGTTGTCGGAAGGTGCCAAGGTTTGCAGGTAACCATCCGGACTTATTTTGTCCCGAAGGGGACATTGTCCACACGCGGGTGTTGTTTTGCCCCGAAGGGAGTGTAGCTCAAAAATGGGCATTTATTTAGCTCAAAAGTGGGCGTTTGTTAGCACCTATCACTGGTGATAAAGAGTAACCCTCATCTCTGCTACTCTAATTAAGTGAGTCGTGAATGAGATTGCGGTACCGTTGGGACTCCCGATCATGAGCTAGAGGAGTACTTGGTCATCGAATGATGTAGTATGTGTGTGTTCTTGTGAGCACGTATAATATGCTATTAAGCATTATGAGTTGGGATAAAGAGCCGCATGCTTAGAAATCTGAATGATATTTTTCTAAACTTGATGTTTGGGCCGTAGGGCCGGGCGTATAAATATGAAAATATTTATAAATCATTAAAGCTGGGCCGTAGGGCCGTATGTTGAAAAGATAAAAGAGTTTTTATAAAATATTATGAGTTGGGATAGTGAGCTTCTTGATATAAATATATCCTTCTGCATGAGTAAGTTTTTCTACATAAATTCTTTATGAAATATTTGTTGGGAAGTTGTGTAAAAGCATGCACCTTTTTACTTTTTAAAAGCTTCTCATCTGTAATGGTGGTTGAGAAAACCCATGGAATCTTTACTCTTGATTTTCAAGTGTTGTATTGATATACTTTTCATTATAAGACTAAGTCTACTCTCCTGCAACTACTTGTGGTTGCAGATCTTGTTACAGGGTAGATGGTCGGCCCATCATAGTACGACCGAGGTTGAAAGACTTGTGATGTAAGTATGAGACCTGGATGAGGTTATCAAAAAAGAATCTTTTGAAAGAAAAGCAATGGCTCTCATTCTTGTATGTTTGAGATTGTATATCCCGTATGAATCATATGATTAGCTTGTAGTTGATGTAAGCTTTATTAAAGTCATATTGAGAATATACGAGTAGAGTATAGTGATGCAGAGTGCATTCTTAGTTTATGTGTTAAGTTTTTGATCAGGTGAGCTTATGCCGCACCACTCCGAACAGGTAAAATATTCTCAGGGGAGTGGGTGTGACATTGGGCAAGTTCCCATTTGTGTTGGTATGGGCAAGATCTCTATTTGAATTGGTGCACCATTTGTTAGACTTCATATTTGACACTGACAAAGGCATGAAAACTCTTTAGGTGGATGATTCGGGGGCATGTGTCAGGAGTGAACAGATGTTCAGACCGTGGCGTGGACGACCCCACACCCTTGTTACTTGAATGAAATCGTGGGGTATTTAACTCGTCCATGTGGTCATTACTTTATAAGGAGGGTTTATGATAGCTTTGGTGTTCACTTCTTGAAAGTCTTTGATAAAATGACTTTTTCGAAAAAAAGAATGCTTGTTTGGTTTTATCTATTTGATGGTGTTGGTCTCATGCACATTCATACTCATATATGAAGTTATCCTCTTGTATTGACCTCATGCTTAATTCCTTAATTTTTATGTGTAATACATGTGTTAGAAGGCTAGGATTTTTGGATTTTTTTCTTGACTTCGCAACTCATGACGTTTCATGCCAGGTAATGAAGAAGAAACTATGGGGGAAGGAAACACAGAAGAATACATGGAGCCATGGCTGACCTAGAAGGATTGGAAAGGCCAATGTTCTTTTGTTTAAGTGTTAATTTAGATTTTGTTTCGGTTGGCATGTAAATATGTGAATGATGAAGGAACTTTCAAACTTTTGGGAATGTAATAGTTAAACTTTAATTTTTTTATGTATATATTAACGGTGTTTCTTTCGTTAGCATAACCCTACTTATTATAATTATGTTCATTGATGATCCAAGTTTTTGGAGCGTCACATAGTCATACTCAAATTTCCATCGAGCTGCCTACGTACCCCATTGTAAGGGATCAGATCATTGTAGTTCTTTTGGGACAATGCATATGATGCAAGGAAAAAAAGTTGAAATTTTAGTGGTTTCACCACAATTCAAAACCTTTTCAAAAACATGCAATGTTAAGGTCACGAGGGCCCTAAATGAGTTTTAAAGCATGTAAAGGGTTAATTTAGGGTCTTAAGAGTATAAAAAAGCTAGTTTAAGGTCATGAGGAGGACCAAAGGGAATACAAATCTGTTTAGGGTCATAAAATGACCAAAAGTTTAGTTTAAGGTCATGAGCAGGACCGAAGAGTCAGTTTAAGGTCATGAGAAAGACGAACAAATCAGTTTAAGATCACAAGGAGGATTCGGGAGTCAATTTTAGGCCATAAGGAGGACCAGAGAGTCAATTTAAGGTCATAAAAATGACTGAAGAGTCTATTTGAGGTCGTGAGAAGGATCAAAGAGTCAATTTAAGGTCGTGAGAAAGACCATAGAGTCAGTTTAAGGTCGTGAGGAAGACCGATGGGTCAGCCTAAGGTCATGAAGAGTACTAAAGAGTCAGTTTAAGGTAGTGAAGAGGATCAGAGAGTTAGTTTATGGTCGTTAGGAGGACCATATAGTCAATTTAAGGTCGTGAGGAGGATAAGAGAGTCAATTTAAGGACGTGAGGAAGACCAAAGAGTTAGTTTAAGGTCCAGAGGAGGACCAAAGATTCAGTTTAAGGTCGTGAGGGGGGACCAGAGAGTCAATTTAAGTTTGTGAGAAGGACTAAAGAGTTAGTTTAAGAAAGTGAGGAGGATTGAAGAGTCAGTTTAAGGTCGTGCAAAGGACCAAAGAGTCAATTTTAGGTCATGAGAAGGATCGATGAGTCTATTTAAGGTTGTGAGGATGATCGGAGAGTCAGTTTAAGGTCGTGAGAAAGACCAAAAATTTAGTTTAAGGTCGTGAAGAGGACCATAGATTTAGTTTAAGCTCGTGATGAGTATTGGAGAGCCAATTTAAGGTCATGAGGAGGACAAGAGAGTTAGTTTAAGGTTGCGAGGAGGATCGGAGAGTCAGTTTAAAGTCGTGAGCAGAACCAAAAAGTTAGTTTACGGTCGTGAAGAGGACAGGAGACTCATTTTAAGCTCACGAGGATGGCTAAAAAGTCAATTTAAGGTCATGAGGAGGACTGAAGAGTCTGTTTAAGGTCGTGAAATGGACCAGAGAGTCAGTTTAAGGTCATAAGAAGGGTCGAAGAGATAGTTCAAAGCTATTCTTCTTAAGATGATTGTTTTTGTAGAAAAAGACGTGATATGATCAAAATGGTTAACGCTGATTCAATTTGTTACTGATTGTCAAATTTGGGACCTTCAGTTGAAAATGGTCATTTAATTTTGAATTTGGTCAAAATTGGGCAATTTTGGTCAAAACTTGACTTAGGTTTTTGAAAGTTGGTCAAAAGTGATTAATACGGTCAAGATTGAGTCATTTGGTCAAAATTGGGTAGAGATTTTGGAATTTTGATTTTCTTTTTAAATTTAAAAAATTGGAGGGAAATAAAACTTGCAGTCGGCGATGTCGAACATAGCGAAGGACACATGGTGGTTTGTGAAATGATGTCGCATCCGCGATGTGTCTCTTTATCATTCTGGCATCCACGAGGTTGAACCTTGCGATTGGGTCATCTGACCTTGAATCCGTGAGGTTGCAGGTATTATAAAACTTAGAGAGTCCTCTGAGGACCTCTTTTTCTCATGTCCGTGTTCTTCTCTCTGGGTTATAGGCAATGCCGGCGATGGTCACCTTTTCTTCTCTCCTTCTTATTCTCTTTGGTTCTCAACTCTATTGGCTTCCTTTCTTCTTGACGACAATGGAGGGTGGTAGGCACTTCCGTGGTGGTGTGTAGTTTATCAACTTCCAAGGGGTTTTGGCGAGCGACAGTAGAGGTAAAGGCGATGGCATTGTCGACGATGGTAGCATGATAGGTGGCGATACTGTGGATGATGATGGTGGTCTTGGCAACGTCTGGGTGGTTTTGGCATGGGGGCGACAATGGTGTTAGCGACGATTTAGGTGATGGAGTTGATGTAGTGGTGATGATGCTAGTGGTTGGTTGTGGCTTGGGTGGCTATCTTGGTGGTAGTGCCATGGTCAGTGGAGTGGTGGTTTGTGGCGGTGCTGTGGATGGTGGTGGTGCCAGTCTTGGTGGCCCGAGAGGTGGTCTGGGAGGTTTGGTGTTGGTGATTCGGGAGGTGGTTTGGGCAGTTTTGGTGTTGGTGGTGGTGATGTAGTTGGTGGTGGCGATGAGGTTGACTTAGGTGGCCTATTTGTCAGCTTGGGAGGTTTTGGTAGTGGTTTTTTTGACTTGGGTGGTGGCTTAAGCGGTGGAGATGTGTTTAGTTATGCTAGCAGTGGTAGTGATGGAGGTTCGAATTTGGTGGCCACACTTGATGGTGGTGGTTTGATGGGTGTGGGGACATGTGGTGGTATGAGTACGATTTTTGGAGGGGGTTTGATTAATGTCATCTTCATATGGATGCCGATAATGGGCGAAGGCCCGGGTGGTTTTTCTAGTGGGTTAGATGATGAGTTCGCAATAGTAGCAAGTAAGAGCCTGCGAGTGATCTTGGGACCTCGGTATGGGCCCATCATAGTTAATTCCTTTTGCTGGGTAGATTAGCACTACTAGTGTTTCCATGGATGTCTCATGGGGAATGCAGAGGATATGGTTATAGAAGCAACGACGACTGAGAAGGCTCAGAGGAGGGCAGAGGCCCAGAGAAAGGAGGAGATAGCTATAGAGATTGAGAGGGCATACGAGGTTGTAGAGCGGTTGGCAGGTTTTGACGCTGTAGACCAGTTTTTAAGGGACTCTTCAGATGTTGAGATGAGGGATTCGGTGATCAGAGTTTAGGATGTCGGGATTTAGGAACCGGTAGGAGGAGGTCAGGATGCAGGGGTTTCGGGGTTTGTAGGAGATGTTGGGCTTGCACATAAGGCTTTTGGAGGAGATTTAATTGCCAGAGTGCATGAGGATCTCGAAGGAGATCAGGATGCTGGAGTGTAGGAGGCTCGTGGAGGAGATCAGGCTGCTGAGATGCCAGGAGGTTTTGATTCAGCCACTTATGATCCTCTTGTCCATACCTTAGAGGCTCACGGGCTTCTCCGCCCTCAGTTCGACGACATTGCTTGGGACCCAAAGGTTCTTCCTCGTGATTTGACTACTCATATCTCAGTCATGGTATGCCTCTTTTCTTTTGTTTTAGCTTATGTATTTCATTGTATATTTATTTGAATTCTACATGTGAATCTTTAAACCTTTAAAAGATGAGAAAATGGACTTAGATGTATGCACATGGTATGACCATATCGCTAGATGGATGGGGCATAATCTTTGTTTTAAAAAACTTTAAGAAACTTGAACCTTAACTAAAAGGTCAAAACTTAAAAACTCAACATGTTATGTGTGAATGAGAACCTGCTCTTCCTGTTTATCATTTTACGTGCACTAGTCTTAATAATTCCATTTATACCGCTATGGCGAGTTGTCATGTGTCCGTAGGTTGAACTTTTACTTTCTAAGTTACATCTCATGTGTTCTTGGTTTTTCACTTCCACTTTTGGGTGTGATAATTTGTCCCTAGGCTTGGTTTCTCATTTCTATCTCTAGGTTATGTTTCACGTATTCCTAAGTTTGTGATTTACATTTTTGTCTCTAGGTTATGTTTCACGTATTCCTAGGTTGTGATTTGTCATTTTTGTCCCTAGGTTACGTATATCCATAGGTTAGAATTTTTTGTTTTTGTCCCTAGGTCACATTTCAGTATTCATATTTTTGATTCTTGTCCATAGGTTACTTTTCATGTATTTCTAGGTTGATTTTTTATTTTTGTTCCGAGGTTACGTTTCACGTATTCCTAGGATTGGTTTTTCTTTTTGTCCATTGGTTACTTTCCTAGGTTGATTTTCTTCTGTCCCTAGGTCATATTCTACGTATTCCTAGGTTTAGTTTTTTAATTTTCTTTTATGGGTTGGTTTTTCAATTTTCATATTTCTTTTGTTTATTTCCCCCTCTTTAATTTTCTGTTTATCTAATGCTTTTATTAGTTTTGTTCTTAGCTCAATCGTCATCTTCGAGGCTTCGGAGGGTCTTCCACTATCCTGGAGTCCTTCCTGCACAGAGTCGGACATACGTGGATGGGTCAAGCTTTGGCCGCTTTATCCCTTTGCTGGTGGAGACTAGCAATGAGTGCATCCAGCTGAAAGCTTTAGCCAAGAGATGGTGGGATACCACTAATACCTTTAACTTCTTAGTCTTTGAGGCCACTCTGACCCCTTTAGATTTTCCCATGATTACGGAGATCAGGGTCGGCAGTGAGCCCATCCCCTATGATGCTACTATTACTGACTGCCCAGGAGCCATCCTACACTTCCTTGGTTGCCTTCCGGAGCAAATGGATTACAACATAGTCCTTTATTCATGGTATTCATGGTTCCTTACTATATACCGAGACTTTGTCTGTACCGAGCCCTAGCATTATGAGTGGGTCACCCGTGCCTTTCTTCTTTCCCTTCTCGGCGTTGCATTATTTGCTAACAAGGATAACAACATCCATCTATACCATCTCAGAGCTATGAGGCGTATGAATCAGATCACTATTTATGACTAGTGTGGCGCAATTATAGCCACGCTCTATGGATTTATGAGTGCGGTGACCCAAACTCGTGAGCACTCTATTGCTAGATATTGGAGGATATGAGAGGTAGAACATTCAAACTCTTTTATTTTCATCTCTTTAGTTATGATGCTTGTTTATTCCCATCTTACTTACTGCTTTCTTCTCTGTTCATCTTTTTGTTGCAGTTGTGGGGCTATGAGTCCCCGAGGAACACTCATACAGAGCACGAGGTTATCCCCCACGCGGCGAAGTGGTGTCGGCGCACCAGATGCAAGAAGATCGAGAGGGGGAAGAATTTTTCCAGATACCGTATCTTCCTGAATCAGCTTTCCCATAGCGGGTATAACATATTTTATTTACTATTTTTCTTTTTTTTCCTTATTGCTCCTCCCTTTTGTTATGTCCTGTTACTTATTGAAACCTCACATTTTCAGGTGAACTCGGGTGTTTAGAAGGGTATGGAGGAGAGAGAGCATGTGAGAATTCGATGAGGAGCCAAGACATTAGCTGGCGGTGGATACTTTTGGAAGGGTCATTCTTTTATGAGTGGTATCTCAGAGAGTGAGTGGTGAGGCAATCCTTGGGCCTTGATCACTTCCGTATCCCTCAGGCATCTCCCCTGAGTATGATGTCTGTGGATACTTTACCGCTGGATGACATTCTCGAGGGCATGCAAAGTATTAACGCGAGGGAACTTCTAGTGGTGGGAGACTGTGCATCATTCATTCATGATAATCTGATGTGTCATATGGATGCTCACCCTGCTCAGGCTCCTCCCCTATTGCTGGTGCTGCTACTGCGGGTGTTGCTGAGGCGGGTGCCACTGATGGTGCTTTTATTAAGGTCACTGTCGGTGGTGTTGTTGCTGGTCCGGTCTTACCGCTTGTTCTTTAGGTAGTGAGCACCGTCATGGGGGGAGGGGGGTACGTGGTTGATATCGACATTCCTCATCTAGAGAGGCCCGAGGTGATCATTCCTTCTAAGATCCAGCAAGTTTTCTTCCAATCTTGACTTCTTGCTTTTCTTTAGTATTCTTTTTCTACTGTATGTCTCACTTTTTTCTCCATTCTCTTCTTTTTTACTGGTAGTGCCCTAGAGCTTGCGTGGAGGAGTACCACTGTGCCATGGACGTCATGCGAGTGTTGATCTGTTAGCTCAATAAGATAGTCTGTCAGGCAGGGGTCCCATTCGTTTGGGTGGAGCCTCCAGCAGTATGGATGAGTTCTCTTGCTGTTTACCTCATTTCCATCTTATTATGTTCAAATTTATCTCCTTTCTCCTAATTGCAGTCTCGCCCTCGTGGCCGCAGCTCAGCTTCACAAGGAGGATGACATCCTTCTCCACTCTCCAAAGCTTCTTCTTCTAGAGTTTGGTCGATGACTCTTGCACCATCATATGTTTATAGCACCGAGGACTATGACGAATCTGATGATCCTGAAAATTTTGAGGAGTAGACGACTTCTACTGCTACTGCTTCTTCCACATCATTGGGCCCCTCGAGATGTGTGAGGTGACAAAGGCATTGATAACCCTCCCATTTCCTTTTGCTTTTGTATTTTATGTAATGACTTTTACACATTCATTCTCTTTGTTATTTTTGGATGGGCATGCATGCCTGCGAGTTATTTGTACACCATTACATTCTTTTGTTTAGATGACCGTGGATGCCTTTTTTTCTTTTAAAACTTTCCTTTTGGTTTCTTTTGGATACTTGTGATTTGACCTGTCGAGAGTCGTGTTTGATGAGTGTTTATAGATGTTGGGGCATAAGATGATGCATCCATACTGATATCTATGTAAACTATAAGTCCTTATGACAATGACTTTGGTTTATACAAGACCTTATTCCAAAAAGGCAAGATGAAGCTAGCGAACGCTTTGTTGAATTTGGCGACTGCGAGGTATAAAGATACAACTATAAGCGAAGGTGGAGACCGCTTTGTACAAAGGTGGCAATCTCTAGAAGGGTAGCACCAAAGGTCGCGTCTACCATCTTGGATGGTGGTGACCGCGAGAAATGCTAATGATAATTATCTCCAGTTTGATTTTGTGGTCCCCACCTCTCTTCTCTATATAAGGGCGTGCCCAGCCTTCCCTTATCATTATTTAGTTCTCAAGATGACTTTCTTTTTTCAAAAATCTCTTTCTTCTTGGATGGATGAGTTTCTTGGGATTGAGCATAAAAACTTTTAAAATTTTGGGCTAGATCCACTGTTTACATTGAATTTAGTGAGGATGGAGTGGCCTCTTTTAAAGGCCGCTGCTCAACTATAGGATTCTGACATCCATGCCTTTTGATTTGAGAGTGAGGAGCTTTGTCCTACTATCGAGGAGTTTGAGGCTATCATGCAACTTCCTCCATGTGATGCGGTCTTGGTTTTGCCCCTTTCTTATGTTCGAAGAAAAGGTTGATGAAGTTGTGTGGTTTGAGTGACCGTGAAGCTACCACCATTTCCCAAAGGAAGGCTCATGATATATCTTGGTTGGTGGGTCACTTTTGCCCTTCCGGCTCTTTTTCTAGTTTCTCCTTTTAGTCTTGTCACCGTTATTGTCAAGCCCTGCCCCGACCACCGGACACGGAACCTGAAGATGAGTACTCAACCCATCACACTTAACAATATAAACAACATCTTGAGCATAATTTTTTTTTTTTCATAACATCAGGACTTCATCCCTGGACCCATCATAACATCCAAAACATACATAAGAGGCTCACAGCCTTAACAACATCACACCATTAGTTACATTCCAAAAAG
>JAUTBS010256509.1:0-11253 GCA_032361285.1 Aequorea victoria
TACGAGGATGAGATTCGTGAACGCTATCCATTTTTGTTCTCGCGAGGTTAGTATCCTAATTTCGAGGATGAAATTTTTTTAAGGGGGGAGAATGTAAAACCCAAAAATTTTAAATAATAAATTATTTAACTAAAAATAATTTAAGAAGAAACTTCAATTAAATTATTGGACATTTTCAATTTTAATACACTAACAAATAAAAGTGTTCTAAAATAAAACTTTATTTAAAGGGACTCAGAATTTAAAAGATCTCCTTATGGCATTAAATAATAAATAAGATATTAATAAAATAAGAAATTATTTTAAAATAGAATAATTCCTAATTAAGGGATTTGTATCCCTTAACAGCAGATAACTCGTAGGGAGTGAATTGTGGGATCCTATCTCACAAAATTTGCTAACCACCCTTCTTAAACCGATCATCTTTTCCATTCCTCTCCCAAGAACTTTATTTCTCTCTACAACCTTTCCCTGCGAAACCCCCCCCCCCCCTCTCGGCCTCTCTGCATCGCTGCAACCAGCAACCACCACCACTGCCATCACCACCGTGCACCACCACCACCATTGTGTGACGCCACCATCGTTTATATCATCATCATCATCATCATCACCCTTAGGTGATTACGGGTCAGTAGTTCACCCTCTATTTCTATTTTATTACACAAATTAGATACACGAATATATACATATATTATCACATAGTTTGGTAGTTGATCATTCTTTATTTAAAAGTATAATCTTTAAATAAATCGAACCTATGTATGCATACAAAAATCCCATGTTTATATGAGACTGAGACCTATATAGTCGATATATATATATATAACAGTGAGGTATATATATGTATAACAGTAGTTATAAAATTAAGTATAGGAATATACCTTGAAAATATGAGTAAAAGTATTGGGAATATCATAAAATATGTTGGAATATAACACCATGAAGAAAGAATGGAAAAAACCCAAAAATTCAGGAGTTTCAGCGCCATTAATGGCTGCTCCGAGGATTTGGGTCGACTCACCATATGATTGAGTCGACTCACGTGCCTTAGAGTTTTGGTACCAGCATTTGGGTTGACTCACCAACTGTTTGGGTCGACTCACCATACCCCCTGCCTCTGGGTCGACTCACCTATGCCTTGGGTCGACCCATGACCAGTCTTAGGTCGACTGTGCATCAACCCTCTACTTTGAGTCGACTCACTAATGTCCTTGTATGTCTTGGGTCGAGTCACAGACCTCATGAGTCGACCCATAGCCACCATAGACCATGCATGACACCCTTGGGTTGATTCACAGCCCTGTGGTGTCGACTCATGGTCTCTGTTGTGAGCTTGAGTCAACTCATGATGTTCTTGAGTCGACTCACGCAAGCTTTTGGTCGACTGATGTATCGATCCTCCAGCCTTGGCTCGACTCACGGGTAGTTTGAGTCGACCCACTCGTGCCTGCCTATGTCATGACCTGCCTTGGGTCGACACACAGGCTTGGATGTGTTGAGCCTTAGCCTCTGCTTAGTCTTGGATTGACTCACGAGCCCTGTGAGTCGACTCACAGTGACCTGTGTGCCATGTACCGAGACCTTCTTGCCCTTGAGTCGACACACAGTCTTTCTGTGTTGACTCACATGCTACCTATAACACATTTGGGTCGACTCAGTGACCATTTGGGTCGACCTATGCACCGAAAAATATTGAAGAATGTTCCGAAATTAATTCCAATGCTTAGGCTCAGTTTGGACATCAGTTTAAATGATAAATTAAATTAATTAAAGATTAATTTAACACCAGAACCAAAAAGTAAATTTCTAAATAAGGGAAATGGTTCGTTTGGTAGATAGAATTGGGTTATTTAGCTTATTTATTAATTGTGCTCTATCACATTGCATGATCAGAGTGACGTGGATTCTTACATTACTAGTATATATCATCTTTTGCATTGAATATTGGGTGAGTGAAATTGTATGATATGTATCTTTCAATAAAATCCCTGTACTTTGCCAAAATTATGTTGAAAAAGAAAATGTATATGCTTTCAAATGCTTTTATGTACTGTATTAGCTTTCTCTTACAAAAATCATGGTATAAGTGTTTTAAGATATGAAAAATATTTTCTTATCTATTATGGAGCGATTATGTGACTTGTTTATTGCGATCATGAGGAAGTCCAGGAGAAAGCCCTCTATGGAGGTGACTCTAGCTACTAGGGAAAAGACACGGTTGAATCACGTGGTGACCCTAGTCACTCAACCGTTTAAAGGACAGTTCGGAAATTCTGGTGATCTGAACTAGAATCGTTTGGGAAAAAGACCCAGGCGCCATCCTGAGGTGACTCATGTTCGATGTTGGATCTAACGGGCCAAAGCTGTCCCGAGTTTATTATATTTGGCATTGGTTACTTATTTATCCAGGGAGATCCTGTGATTGTTGGTGGTTTCACATTCATGTATTGATGATCATATCGCTAGTCTATTATTATTGACATTATTATGTCTTGTTAGCATATATTTATGCGTGAATTTTACTGTTGGCATCTTTATGCGATCACTATTGATATTTTTATGCAATGAGATTGTTGTGGACTCTTATGATGTCCAATGAGACTTTTATGTTGGTGACTCGTCTACATATCGAGATCATGAGAAAAATATGAATATTTTGACAAAGGGTGAAATGATGGGTTGTGTGATTACCCTTTTTGATATTGATGTATATATCATGCTATGATTATGTTGATGTACAAAACTATTTTATATTTCCTATTTTGAACTATATTCTATTATGCATGTTTTTATTCACTAACTTTAGCTGACGTTGTATTATAACATTTCAAGTAACCAGTGAAGAGTGAGTTTGTTGATGGACTCGATCGTCGTGGGATTCGGGATTATGACCTCTAGGACATGCATTTTTGCTTCTGCATTGATTACACTATTTTTGATTATGGGATGGTGTGACATCATTTGTTGAGATATTATGGGCTGTCTGACCCACATTTATGGTTATAGATTTTAATTAATTAAATCCTTAAAAATTGAAAATTAATTAGCATATTGTTAGCTAATTGCATGTTTAGGTTTTCTTGGTTCATTGGGCCAAGGCTAATGTTTCATGGCCAGTCGCATTTTCCAAATTAAGGTGTAACAAGTTTAGTATGAGAGCATAAGTTTATAGTAACATCTTATGCATCATGTCATTAGTAGAGGTCTGGATCCCTAGAGTTCCATGTTATGAGTTTTTAGATTGAGCATTTTCTTATATGTTCTTGTTCTATAGCCACTACGGAAGATGCACAAAAAGAACCTACCCTGGGTACTGCTCCAATAGTCCCAGAAGTTCCAATTCCCCAGTGGCTCCAACAACCCCGGCTACTCCAATAGCACCTGCTATTCCTGAAGCCCCTGCCCCAGTTACTGAAGAAGCTCTACAAGCTCTTCAGACTCTGGTGAGCATGATTTCTAGGCAACAATCACAAGCGAGAATGGCTAGGACAGACCAGGCTTTCAGCTTGGACAAAAGCTCGGTATTTGAGAAATTTATGAGGGCACACCCTCTGACCTTTACGGGGTCAATCAATCCTACTGATGCGGACATGGAAGTTTCGTATTGAGAAGATCTTTGAACGATTGGATTGTAGTGAAGAACACAAGGTATCTCTGGATACTTACATATTTGAAGGACATGCCGAACATTGGTGGCACATGGTGAAGCGCCAATATGAAAGAAATGAACAGGAACTTGTCTAGACGAAATTCCTGGCATTGTTCAACGACAAGTATTACCCAGTGGCTATCAAGAAATAGAAACAAGTAGAGTTTCTGATGCTGAAACAAAAAGGAATGTCAGTGGTAGAGTAAGAGGACAAAGTTTACTGAGTTATCTCGATTCACGCCATAGTATGTTGTTGAGGAAGAGGACAAAGTGGTACTCTTTGAGAGAGGTTTACGCCCAACTATTCATAGTAAGGTTTCACTATTCGAGACAAAAACTTTATCCGAATTAGTGACCAAAACTCTTTTAGCATAAAAGAGTTTGGATGAAGCCCAGAAGAGCAGAGAGCTGCAACCCAAGAGGGTTAGAGGCTCAAAGTCAGCGGGGAATAGTTTTGGTGGTAATCTTGCTAAGAAGGCTTATACACCAAATCAACCACTGACTTAGGCTAATGGGAATGCAGGATAATAGAACTGGAATCCATGTAAATGTTATGGGAAATCCCATTCTCATGGATTTTCTTGTGATTGTACACCGAAGACGTGCTTCAATTGTAGAAAGACTGGTCATATACTTCCAAACTGCAGAAATAGAGGCACGAGAGGACAACAGGTGCATCAGTCATTCCAAAATCAAATACCACCTGCACGTAACAATGGGTCAGTTCAGGGCCAACAGAATTGACAAGGAGATCAGAGACAACCTACTTACAATAAGCCTCAAAGACAAGGTGCAGCTACTCAAGGATGCATTTATGCTCTTACTCGCGAGGAGGCGAAGGCTTCACCATCTGTGGTGCAAGGTACTATCATCATATCCACTATTCCTGCTAGAGTTCTTATAGACTCTGGTTCTACGCATTCTATTGCTTCATCGGAATTTTTGCATCGTTTATCTGCTAAGGTAGAACCTTTTAATGCATGCCTCTCTCTATCCACTTCTGTTAGGGACACAGTATTGTTGCATGAGATATGTCATTTTAGAGTTGTAGAGTTGGTTGATAAGAAGTTGTCAGTAGATCTTATATCTCTAGCCATTCGTGACTTTGACGTCATCTTAGGCATGGATTGGCTTTTCAAATATCACGCGACCATTGATTGCTATTATAAGAGGATAGTTTTCAATTTACCTGGGTAATATAAGTTTTTCTTTCAATGAGACGTTAGGTTAGCGGTCCTACATACAAATCGGACGTTGAGAAAGAGTTGTGAAGGCCTTTTGGCTTGTGTAGTAGGCACCAAGGTACCAACAATGAATTTGGATGAGCATCCTATTGTAAGAAAATTTCCGAATGTCTTTCTCGAAGACTTACCTGGTATTCCACCTGATCGTGAGATTAAGTTCATGATCAATCTTCTTCCTTGTACTACGCCTATCTTTTAGGCACCGTACAGGATGACACCTTTAGAATTGAGAGAGTTGTAAGATTTGTTGAGCAAAGGTGTTATTAGACCCAGTGTTTCACCATAGGGAGCTCCAGTCTTGTTCGTAAAGAAGAAGGATAGTTCTATGCGGCTGCGCATTGACTACAGGGAGTTGAATAAGGTTACTATCTAGAATAGGTATCATTTGTCACGCATTAATGATTTGTTCGATCAGTTGTAAGGAGCCCAAGTGTTCTCCAAGATTAACTTGCGGTCTGGTTATCACCAACTAAAAGTCAAGGAGGCGGATATTTCTAAGACAACTTTTAGGACTCGATATGGCCGCTATGAGTTCTTGGTTATGCCTTTTAGTCTGACTAATGCTCCAACAACATTCATAGATTTGATGAATCGGATTTTTAAGCAACAATTGGATCGCTTTGTAGTAGTATTCATTGATGACATTCCGATCTACTTTAAAAGCAAGGATGAGCACGAGGAACATCTACAAGAAATATTTTAGACTCTTAGAGAGAAGAGGTTGCATGCTAAGTTCAGCAAGTGTGAGTTTTGGTTGAACAACGTATCTTTCCTTAGCCATGTGGTCGATAAGGATAGAGTATCAGTGGATAGTAGTAAAGTGGAGGCTATTATTGATTGGCCACGTCCGACGTTAGTAACTCAGATACGTAGTTTCTTGGGATTGGCGGGCTACGATCGACGATTTGTAAAAGGATTTTCTCCTATTGCCCTGCCACTTATCAACTTTACTAAAAAATGAGTGAAGTATAAATGGACGGACAAATGTGAACACCGTTTGCAAGAGCTCAAATGAAGATTAACTTCAACACCAGTTCTAGCACTACCAACTGAAGGTGGTAATTTTTTGATTTACAGTGATGCCTCACACCAAGGTTTGGGCTATGTGCTGATACAGCATGGTAAGGTGATAACTTATACTTCTCGCCAGTTGAAAGTACATGAGAATAATTACTCCACACATGATATGGAGTTGGCAGCTATCATTTTCGCACAGAAGATATGACGACACTACTTATATGGGGAATCTGGTGAGATTTACACCGATCATAAAAGTCTGAAGTATATCTTCACTCAAAAAGAGCTCAACTTGAGACAAAGACGATGGCTAGAACTATTGAAGGATTACGATGTCAAGATACTCTACCATTCGGGAAAAGCAAACGTTGTGGCCGATACTTTGAGTAGAAAGTCATCGGGAGTTAACTTGGCATCTTTAACCTTCTAACATCATCTAGTGAAAGATTTGAGGAGGATGGTGTAGACACCCTATTTTTGACTAAACCGAACATCGGTCAGTTCCCGCAGCCTTTCTGATGATGAGAAGTATGTTAGTCGCGTTCAAAGGAGCTTCCGTACAAGTCCGAGAGTCTAAGGAGTACTTCCAATGCAACCCCAAACACCTTGAAACAATCCAAAACACCCAAAATATCAAAAATACCCCTCGGTGCAACCACCCAACGCCACACCACCTCTAAGTAGCGCGCGACACTTTCTTCCAAGGACACCCACACCACTTTGAAACTCAATTACTAGCGTCACGCCATTTCCTCTTTTGGTCCCCTACCAAACCATGTCAGAACCCCTAAACCGATTTAAACCTGGCATGTTGCCACCTCAAAGTGGCGCACCGCACACTCCACATGGTGCGCGCCATTTGAGAGGAGACTTCGGCCCTAAGTCATCTCCTCGCCCAAAGACTCTATAAATAGGACTCCTCCCCACTTCAAAAAAGAGACATGATTCTGAAGAGTGCCAAACCTCTGTAGAATTTAACCCCCATCCCGACTTCCTGACTATATTCCACCCGAAACCTTGCTCAATTAATCAATCTAAGCTTAAGCTAACCTTAAAACTTCACTAAAACGAACCAGCTGCAGAATCCTTAGCTTTGGAAGGACTTGAAGGACTTGAGGATCGTGCGGAGGACTTCCTGGAGATGTGCCGCACGTGAGGAAAGGCTACGGAAGCCATTTAGAACTTAGCTCACGGGATATGCGGTAGATTCTCATTTTTCCATCTTTTTCCATTTAATATTTATTTTTTCTTCTTTCAAAAACTTCTTTTATTCGGTAAAATGGGATAAAAAGGCCGTTGGCCTCCTTCTCCCCGATTTTCTTTCTTTTGTTTTAAAATTAGCCGTCCAAGCATGTTTTAAATATCGTCGTTAGAATCAAATGTTAACTTCTCCGCTTATAGTCCTTTTTGTTGTTAGCTTTGAGGATACATTTAAAAGTCTTCTTTTATCGTTTTTCTTCTCTGTATAAAGACGCATACACACAAGCACACTATTTTTCTCAAAATAGATCCATTTTTAGACCTCAGAATGACGAGCTCGCTGTTCAATAGTGGTGCGCGCCATCTCTAGAGTGCCCGAAAGTGGTGCACGCTGTGTCGTAGTGACGCACGCCAGGTCATGAGATGACTGGCGTCACCTCTGTTTTAGGACCTGTGGCTTCCAATAGCCCTGTTTATTAATTGATTCTGCATATTTTCTATTGTGTTAGAATATTTGTTAGAATACCATGTCTTTCATATTTTCTTCCTGTTATAAAACATTTGCACACGAGCACATTGTTTTCCTTGACAATAGTAACCCCTTTTTTTAGACCTTTGAATGATGAGCTCACTGTCCCATAGTGACGAGCGCTATCTCAGCAAGCTCAAAACTGGCACACGCCATGTGTAAATGGCGCGCGCCAGGTTCAAGGTGGCGCACACCACCTTTATTAAAAATTAGTGGCCTTTTATTAGTCATTTTCTGTATTTTATACTTTAACAGTATGCCTTATATGCATTAACTACACTGATATGCTGCCATCTCCCCTTTTGACATGCCTAAAGTGTAAGTATGCATAGAAAGCTTTAGTTTTAGGCTAGGTTTTTATTTTCTTATTTGCTTTTGTATGTTCTCTCTTCAACCCTCCCTTTCTGTATATGTTATTTTTGATAAATTTAAGACAAAAACAAAACAAAACGGTTAAGTAGAGATCGATCTTCGAATCAGGCGAGAAGGGTGCCTAACACCTTTCCTTTTCGTACCTAGCTCCTGAACCATTTACTCTGGTAAGGATGGACTAGTTTGCCTTGAAAGTTTTTGATTTCTTGGTTTATCCAAAAACCAAGTGGCGACTCACCCAAACAAGGGGTGTGTGCAGAACGAATCACGAAGAGAAAGAAAGCAAGGAAAGAAAGGTTTTCCCCCAAAATGCATCCGTATTCAAGAATGCACTATTTTGGAGTCGCCACTTGATTTTCAGATGAACCAAGAAACCAAAGACTTTCAAGACAAACTAGTCCGTCCTTACCAGAGTAAATGGTTTGGGAGCCAAGGTAAGAAAGGGAAAGGTGTTAGGCATCCTTCTCGCCCGATCCGAAGATCGGTCTCTACTTAACCGTTCCGTTTTGTTCTTGTATTAAATTTATCAAAAATAATATATATAGAAAAAGCGGTTGACGAGAGAACATACAAAAGTAAATAAAAAATAAGAACCTAGACTAAAAATAAAGTTTTCTATGCATACTTACACTTTAGGCATGTCAAAAGGGAAGATGGCAGTATATCAGTACAGTTAATGCATATAGGGCATATTGTTAAAACATAAAAATATAGAAAAAGACTACTGAAAAGTCATTAGTTTTTAACAAAGGTGGCGTGCGCCACCTTAAACCTGGCGCACGCCATTTACACATGGCGTGCACCACTTTTGAGCCTACTGAGATAGCGCGCGTCACTATGGGACAGTGAGCTCGTCATTCAGAGGTCTAAAAAATAGGCTACTATTTTCAAGGAAAATAGTGTGCCCGTGTGCAAATGTTTTATAATAGGAAGAAAATATGCAAGATATGATATTCTAATAAATATTCTAACACAAATGAAAATATGCATAATCAATTAACAAACAGGGCTACTGGAAGCAACTGGTCCTCAAATAGAGGTGGCGCCAGTCACCTCATGACCTGTAGCGCGCCACTAGGACATGGCGTGCGCCATTTTCAGGCACTCTAGAGATGGCATGCGCCACTATTAAACAGTGAGGTCATCATTCTGAGGTCCAAAAAGGGCACTATTTTGAGAAAAACAGTGTGCTCGTGTGTATGTGTCTTTATACAGAGAAAAAAAATGAGAAAAGAAGACTTTTAAATGTATCCTCAAAGCTAAAAACAAAAAGGACTAGAAAAATGAAAAGTTAACATACAATTCTAACGACGATATTTAAAACATGCTTGGACGGTTAATTTTAAAACAAAAGACAGAAAATCGGGGAGAAGGAGGCCAACGACCCCTTTCTCCTATTTTACCAAATAAAAGAAGTTTTTGAAAGAAGAAAAATAGATATTAAATGGAAAAAGATGAGAAAATGAGAACCTACCATATATCCCATGATCTAAATCTGAAACGGCTTCTGTAGCCTTTCCTCACGTACGGCACGTCTCCGGGAAGTCCTCTGCACGATCCCCGAGTCCTCCAAGTCCTTCCAAAGCTAAGGATTCTGAAACTGGTTCGTTTTAGTGAAGTTTCAAGGTTAGCTTAAGCTTAGACTGATTAATTAGGCAAGGGTTCAGGTGGAATGTAGTCGGGATGTCACACCCCGATTTTAGAGCAGGTGACCGACCATGGTTTATCGGCCTTTGGCCCAACAAACCAAGTAAGCCTTATTCACGATAAGCTACTATAAGCTTAAATAAGATTCAATTATTTCTCAGTTAAAATCATTTGATCATAAAAAGTGGGTCAACAACCCTTCATTTATTTTTCATGTTGTCTCAATAACTATAATTCAAATTCTTTTAAGCAGATGTTACAATTCATTATTAAATGTTTGATTAAAGATGCGGAAGCAGAAGATAAATGCATGCCCTAGAGGTCTGTACATGGATCCCTTGAAGCCAACGATTCCAACATCAAGCTTCATCCTCAAAAACCTGAAATGGTTAATAATACAACATCAGTAAAAAACTGGTGAATAGAAACATGCATAGTACATACATTTTTAAAATAAGGAATCAAAATAGATTGTACCCAACATATCATGACAAGGCATATATAATAAGGTATACAAAAAAGGAAAGTTCATTCAACTCATTTTTTTATTTTAAAAGAGTAGTCACACAATATATAATTTCATTAAATTTATTTCAGTTCACTTTCGATCTCTTTTCATTTCAGTTCTTATCTCATCTTTGAAAGAAAATAATTCATGTCAGTTCTTGTCTTTGTATGACATATTTCATTTCAATTCGTATCATATCTCTTTTCGTTTCACTATCTTTTCTTTGGAAAAATAGATTTTTATTCCCATTCCTTGAAAATTCATATAAGTAGCTTTTTCTCATTTAGTGCCACAGGAATAGCCTAAGCATATCTCTTTTCATATCATGTCATTTTTTTTCATTTTCTTTTTAAAAATACATACATTTTTTTTTAAATTGGACGTCAAGTGTCCTCATATCAATGTCGTAATAATATGGTAAATGCGACATGCTCATACACGAGTGGGAATAGTCAATCAGTGCAACAGATATTAAATGTACACATAAATAAGTATCAATGCCCATTTACTCGGGGTCGACTCTTGACCCTTGGATCCAATATCAACATTAGAGTCACCACGAGTTGGCGCCCAAGATTTTTCTCTAAACGATTTTTCCGAATTAAGGTCACCGGGTCTACCCGGGCTTTTCCTTAATCGTTGAGTCAACTAATGTCAACACGGAATCAAACCGGTGCTTTTTCTTAGCTAGCCAAAGTCACCCCCATAGATGAACTATCCTTTGAACTTGTTTCACATCCCAAGAATCTCATCTCATGATCGCACCATATATATATAAAAAAAATTATTTTTACTTTTCTTTTCTCATTTTTAATTTAATTATACCATGAGTTTTGGCAGTGGAGTATATTATACATCCTTGTTTAAATATCATTTAAACATATACATTTTTCCTTAAAATATTTATAGAAAAATTTTATAGATAATCTAGCATTCATAGTATGTTTCATCATATATTTCGTACCCATTTTACTTGGTTTATAATATATTTCTTTGAATTTTAACACACGTTCTATTTATAATACCTCATTAACAATTATATTACATCTTTATAAGAAAGCGATTGATAAAAATTTCTTTATTTATT
>JAUTBS010256620.1:0-11252 GCA_032361285.1 Aequorea victoria
TATGATCAGTGTTATATTTCAGAGGAATTCGTGTCCAAAATAATTCTGGATTATAATACTCGATAAATTTATAAATTTTGTTACTACCAGTAAATCTGATCAGTGAAATATTAATTTAATCCGATAGTATATCCAATCAGTTAAGTTTGATAATCAAGGATTATAAATGTTAGTGAAATTAAATTGTCACTAATTAAATTTCACTATGCGGGTATTAAAAATTTAACACGGAGAATTACAATATTTGCTATATAATTCGAAAAATAAGTACTCTTATCGTAATGATCTGAGATAATTAAATTGGAGTGCAGTTGTAATTATTTAGTACAATTAATTACAATTAAAAAAATAAAAAATATATCACTCGGTGCTGATATGTAATTTTTTAATTTTTTTGAAAGTCAATTTAATTATTATTCTTGGATTCATAGTGTAGTACATAATTGTAAATCAGGTCTCTCTCCTCACTTGACCTAATCTATAAATATGTGACTTAGACTCGTATTTTTCAATATTAAGGTTAGAGTTTTTTGAGAGATTAGAAATTGAAAGAGAGGCAGCGGTCAGTTTTGGTGACCACCCACCAGGTCTCTACTGATCGGGTAATCAGATCATACACCGAAAGATTCAAGATTGCAGTATTGATTCAAACCTACCAAAATTAGAAGGTAATTTTTTTAATTTCTAGGTAATCAATTATTTAATCTATATTAATGATCTAATCTAAGATTCGTAAGCTATTTTCTGCAAGAACTCAATAATTAGTATCAGAGCCAACGGTTGTGATTAGATTTTAATACGAATTACGTGTTGTCCAACAGTAATCAAGTTATTGATCTGCGTATATGTTAGATCTAGGATTAACCGTTGTAATGCATGATGGTTTGAATTAAATTCTCCGTTTATGACCTTGTTGTTTATTTTTGATTCAGATCTTACGATTGTTTGGATCGCAGTTTATTATAATAATTAATTTTATTTTGAGCGATGTGACATTATATTTTTATTTTACTATGGAATTTAATTCGAAGAAAGAACAAAAAAAAAAGGAAGAATCCGCAGCAGCAGTGATCAACGGAGAACACGATTCGTTGAGAAAACCACCATCAGTTCCGTCGAAGCTTTACACAGACGATGAGCTTCTGGGAGAACATGGTCTCTGCAAAAGTGTGATGTGAGTTTGAAGTGATATCTCGGTTTGGAGAAGGAAGAATCAGGACTTCTGTTATATATACTAGCCACCCGGGCACACGCGATGCGTGTGTAACTCGAATTATGATTACTCAATTTCAAATTACTAAAAAAAGAGAGAATAAAAACCCAAACAAAAATAATTCAGATCCAGATTATTCTAACATTCATAATGCAAAACCTAAACATACCAAACAATCAAACAATAAAAATAACCATTGAGACGAAAATGTCACCAGGTCTATCCAATGTTCCAAAAGTTGATCCAAATAACCCTATGATGGTTGCCACTACAAATTTCCAACTAAACTTCAATTCCTGTCACCAAAACATACTAAATCACAATTTCAAAAACTCATTAATACAACTATCTGGGGTTTTAGTAGGATCGGCCATAACTTTTAATACCAAGTCATACTACAAACACAACAAAATATTTGGATTTTTTTGTAGTATCACCAGCAACTTCTACTAATAAACCATACAATAAAAATAAAAAATATTTAAATTTTAAGTAAGTTAACTCTCAACCTTCTAACATCAGTTTTCGTTACTCACCCTTAATTCTTAAACTCAACCCGTAGTAACGGAAAGAAAAAAAACTGCAAACAAAATGTGGATATATTTCCCATAGGTAAACATAAAGTGTACAAAATCAATCAAGATAGAGAAGTATCGATTCCAATGGTATCGCAACGATCTGGAGGAAAGAATAGAGACATAGTTTTGAGACACCGAGTCAGTTGTCGTTCAAAATTTATAAAAAGAGGAAACCTTCAGAAATTAAACAAATACAACATGCAGTTGATATCATTTTTTCAAGATTTACAAAATTTCACAACTAACCACAAATTCTCACGAAACTGAACAAATAGCACAATTTTAGTTAATTCATGCCCAATTAAACAATCAAAGTACCAAAGTAGAAATGGAATCAAACCCTCCATTTGATATTACAACAATTAATGAATCAATCTAAAAACAAAATCAGTTAACCTAATAGATCAATCCAAAATAAATAATTCCCAAATTAGTAAATTCAAAAAAAATAAAAATTTAATCAAACACCAAATGTATATAACAATTTTCTCTGTTAACAAAATTAACCAAATCCATATTAACAAATTTTATTTCTCTTTTCCTTTGAAGAAATACAACAAATCTATATAGCATGGTAAAAGAAAAGCATTTATGAATGGATCTCCCATAACCATTACAACAAATGATGTGACCTATTATATCCAATCCAACCATTGACATATATGCTAGTCATTTCTATGAACAAAACGTGGACTGTTTTATTTTCAATTCTTTTTATTGTTTAATAACCCAACAAAACATTGATTGATTTGTTCTTCAATGCATCCTTCTTGGATTTTTGTTCATTTCATTGTGTGAAGACAGTCAGACAGAGCTTTGTCTCCATTGTGTGAAGACAGTCAGTCCCTTGATCGACTTGGACTGGGATAGAAATGTATGAATTTCAGTTTAGTTATAGTATGTTAAAAAAAAAATATGTTATGCCTCTATCAAGCATTTCATCGATCAGGAAGCATGCAAATTGTCTAAGCGCGTCACATGAACTTAAAGGTACTAAAAGCCATTCTTTAATTTTCGTTTCTTTCTTTGTAACTCACTCCTTTTACCCCATCCCCCGCGGCGGCACACCCACCACCACAAAAAAAAATTCTATTATAAAACAAACCTGTGCTTTATTTATGAAATCGTGCTAAGAGTTTGGTTGAATTTCAAAACATTAAGAAGACTCTGTAAATTGGATCTAGCCAATAAACTGTATTTAACAATTCAACTAACAGTGGAGTATTAGCGCCTTGAGAGAGAGAGAACCTGGAGGCTTTGCAATCCAACCCTTCTCGGCGGCAATAACCTTTGAAAATGTCACCGGCGATGGGGGTTTTCAGGTTTGGGAAGGTTAGGGTTGGGGACGTATGGCGATGGGATTACAGGTTTGCAAGATTTGAATATAACTGAATTGTGAATGTAACTGATTTGTACATGGAGGTTATTTAGCATAATTGACTTCATTGTCCTTTTTTGTTTTTAACAAATAAGAGATGAAATCAGGGGTATTTTAGGAACAAAAAATGTGACGGAGCCTCAGCTCTATCCACTTAATAGAATAGTATAGATGCTTATTAGTTATGTTTTTCATGAAGGAACTTAAGGCCAAAAGAGTCCCCAGACATCCCAAAACACTACAGGAACAAAAGGGTTTTTACTCATTTGAGTCGACTCAGACCTTCATTGAGTCGACTCACAAGGCTCTGGGTCAACTCACCAAGACTTCGGGTCGACTCATAGGGCTTATGGGACGCTTGGGGTTGACGTAGGGGTCAACCGATCTCGACTCATGCGCACTGGTTCTCACTTGAGTTGATACATACCCTCCTTGGGTCGACACAGGCCCTCGTCTGTCAAAACTACCGAGAGCTAAACAACCTTGAGTCAACACTCACAACTCTTGGGTTAACTCACACAGAAAGTATAAACTTGGGTCAACACATATAGAGATTTGGGTCGACTCAAGCCCCCGCCTCTCAAAACTATCGAGAGCTAAAAATATGTGAGTTGACACCCATGAATTAAGGGTCGACTCAGGCTCTCGCCGGATCAAACAACAGAGAGCATGTAACTTTGAGTCAACACACAGACCATTTGGGTCGATCCAAAACTCGAAAAATCCCTGATGTTGTATTTTTAGGACAGATCTAGTCTAAGGCTCTGTTTGGACCATCATTCAAGACTCCATCCTCACCATAAACTTCTTCGAATTCTCCCTCCTCAACACCATAAATGTATGACCTCAATCTTCTCCAATGAAGAACTTTTCTAACAAGATTTCAACATCCAACTTCCAATTGCTTCCTAACTTTACTCACTTTTGGGGGTTTATGGCAACTAAAAAGCATGACTAGCTTAAGGTAACAAAGAACTAAGAAAATGGATTAAACCCTTCTTTCAAAAGAGAAAAAGTATATACATTTCACGACCTTCGGTCTGGTTTACTCTGAACTTCCCTTTCACCAGGTCAGCTACGGCAATCCTGATTAAAACTCCCAGCTACCTGTTCTTTTCCTCCATTCTTCTTTGTTTTCTCAGATTCTCCAAATCGAGTGTTTTCCCTCACTAATTCCTATCTCTCCCTTTCGCTCTCTCTCTCTCTTTCTCTCTCTTTCGTAAGTGCGAGTGAACTAAACCAGAGGAGGCAGTGAACTGTCCAAGCCTCCATTTGTCCCATGATAGGACAAACCCACAAGGGTGATGTCATCCTCCCTGACATCCCCAACAACCAGCCCCCAAAATCAGAATTGTTAGGAGACCAAATCTCATTCTTCACAATGACACTCCACCCCCCCTCTTATTGGATATTTATACATTTTATCCTTCACTTCCTCCAAATTACTTAATTAATTCCATTAATTATTTTATTTAACATGGCCAATAATTATGAGTTATTGCAAGTGCAATGATTCTTAGTGATCTGATCTTCAAATGATTTGAAATCATTTTCATATATAAAATCGATCTCTATTGAGCCATTTTAATTTAAAAAAGTTTCTGAAATCACGCTGAAATCACAACTGTACGATGCAGGATTCGCACTAAAGATTTACTGAAATCGCGCCCTTGGGTCGGCTCACTTTGAGGTTGGGTTGACTCAAAGTCCTTAGAATTTGGATTCTTCACCCGTGGGTCGACTCATGAAGAAGCTTGGGCCGACTCATAATTGTGGTGTCTCGGTTTCTTTCTTAGGCCTTCAGTTGGGTCGACTCATGGTTGTCTTGGTCGACTGGTGCTTTGTTGTGTTAGCTCACGCTTGTTTTGGGTCGACTCATGGTTACTGTAGAGGAAAATTCCAAAAACTATATAACTTGGGTCGACTCACCAACTCCTTTGGGTCGACTCATAGTCGCCTACTACAGAAGATGCTGAGAGCATGCACATTTGGGTCGACTCATTATCTTCTTTGGGTCGACTCAAATATTGAGTTTTTTTTCTAAAAGTTCTCTGTCTTGATTCTGAGCTTATGCTTTGTTTGGAAACTGGTTTAATGATTCTCTCAATCATTTAATACTTGATTTAAGAACTGAAATAGTTTCAAAACTTGTTAAATACAAAGTCAACCCCAATCATGGGTGTTAACCGTTCATAAGTATTAAAAATATTTGAATGATTGATGTAGTCCTATAAAAAGATATGTTTTAAAAATATTTGATCTTATTAAAATTTTGTTTATTATCATTAAAATCAATAAATACTTTATAAAATCTTGGGACCAACTATTATTTCAACCTCTTCATCAGAATCTTCTGAGAAACCCAAGTCCAGAACTAACTGTAAAGGTAATTATTCATGTTCAATGAATGAAATTACCCAAGATAAAAATACTAGTAATTACTACAAATCCATTTGTGAAATAAATGATTTAAATATTCTTACTAGTAATCAGCAAGATTGCGTTTTGTTTCTGAACATATCCAAGATCCTACTGCTAAACGAAAATTTCTTGAATTTTTGTTAAACCAGACTTCAACATCTTCAGATAAAAAATTTAAAAATGTTATTTCTACTCCCAATAGGAGTTAAAATCTACAAGCAGTATTGAATCGTATGGATGATAGTTACGACCAACTCATAACTATCCAAGACTTAAATAGAGAAATAAAATTTCTTAAATTTGAAATTAAACAATTAAAATTGTTTAACCAAACTTATAATGTCGAACTTGTGAATATCCAAACAAGACTTTCTAGTCTTGAAGAAATTAATAGTTCTACACATCACGAAGAAGAGATTGAACCTCTTATTATTTTCATTAAGGACTATCAATCTCCCTTCCTTAATCTTCTACAGAAGGTTACTCATCAAAAATGATATATCAAAATTAATCTGGTGATTAATAAAGAATATACTATTAAAAATGCTATCGCTTTAGTCGATAGTGGAGCTGATATGAATTGTGTACAAGAAGGTATTATTTCAACGCAATACTTTGAAAAGACTACACAATTTTTAATTGAAGGTAGTGGTACTCGTATGAAAACACAGTATAAACTACATACAGTTCTTATCTATAACCAATGAGTCTGCTTACCTGCAGTCTTTCTATTGGTTCAGAATTTACAACAACAAGTTATTTTAGAAATTCCTTTCCTAAATTTGTTAATGCATATCAGTAAAATTGATTCCAAAAGAATCTATAATAGTTATAAAGAAAATAATATTTATTTTCCTTTTATAACCAATCCAGAAACTAAATCCCTTAATAAGATTAAAAATTTAATCTTACAAAAAAAAATTCATTTAAATTCATTATCAAAAGAAATTTTTATAATGAATATTAATCAACAACTCCAGAATTCTAATCTTCGACAGAGGATTAAAATTCTTGAACAACAAATCACTAAGGATATATGTAGTGATTTACCTAATACCTTTTGGAAAATAAATAAGCATATTGGGCCTCTTCCTTATGAGCCAAGATTTAATAAAAGTCAAGTTCCTACCAAGGCAAGACCAAGTCAGATAAAATCTGACTATCCTGAAATGTGCAAGAAGGAAATTTAAAACCTTCTTGACAAGAAGTTAATCCGTAAGAGTTATTCTCCTTGGAGTTGTACATCTTTTTATATAAATAAAAATGTTGAGATTGAAAGGGGACAACCTAAGCTTGTAATTAATTACAAACTTTTGAATGATAAACTACAATGTATAAGATATCCAATTTCTAATGAGAAGGATCTTTTAGATCGCTTACAATCAGTATCTATCTTCTCTAAATTTGATCTAAAATCAGGTTTCTGACAAATACAGATCAAATCAGAAGTTCGATACAAGACTGCTTTTGTTGTTCCTTTTGGTCATTACGAATGGAATATAATATCATTTGGACTTAAAAATGAACCTTCTGAATTCCAGAATATGATGAATGACATATTCAATCCTTATTCTGCTTTTTGTATTGTGTATATAGATGATATTCTTATTTTCTCTTCATCTATAGACCAACATTTTAAACATCTAAAGATTTTTAAAAATGTTGTACAAAAAAATAAGCTTGCCCTTTCTGCACCTAAAATGAAACTATTTTTAACAACAGTTAGATTTTTAGGTCATAACATAAATTAGGGTACCATTATACCCATTTCTTGTAGTATTGAGTTTGTTTTCAAGTTCCTAGATGAACTTAAAGATAAAACTCAATTACAACGATTTTTAAGAAGTCTTAATTATATTGTAGACTTCTATCAAAATCTCGCTCATGATGCATCTATATTGCGTACTTGCTTAACTAAAAATTCTCCTCCTTGAAGTAATGCTCACACAGCAGTCATTCGAAAAATAAAACTTAGGGTTAAAGATTTACATTGTTTAGCTTTACCTAACCCTAATTAGTTTAAAATTGTTGAAACTGATACTTCTGATATTGGTTATGGTGGTATTCTTAAACAGAAGAACCCAACAACTAACAAAGAAGAATTAGTTCGTTTTGTATCTGAATAGTGAAAAAATACACAAAAAAATTACTTCAGAACTAAAAAAGAAATATTTTCAATTGTAAAATGTATTTCAAGATTTTAGGATGATTTACTCAATCAATCCTTTTTTACTCCATATTGACTGTAGTGCAGCAAAAACTACTTTATAAAAAGATGTTAAAAACATAGTTTCTAAATAAATTTTTGCTAGATGACAATCTGAATTTAGCTCATTTGATTTTTAAATTGAGTACATAAAAGATTCTCAAAATTCTCTATTTGATTTCCTAACTAGAGAATTTCTGCAGGATATATTCGGAGATGCCACCTAAGGGTGGTCGAGGTTCCGGTCGGGGCCAAAAATCGCAGAAGATCCCTTTATCTGAATTTTTCTCTTTGGGAACTGGGTCTAAACAACCCAACCAACCAAAACTCAAGAACCTTAAACAAGTTCTTGAAACTGAACCTCAGTATTTTTAAAATACTGTAACTGAACACACCCTTTCCCTTTTCATGAATGATGATCTTCAATGGTTTCTTGATCCATGGTTTCTTAAGGAACGTTACTTGGGTAACCAGACTTTTTTAATCATAGAAGGACGTCACTACTTCATTTATGAGATAATTTTAACTGAAACAGACTCTGTTCAGATAGTTCACAATCATGTGAACTCTTCTGATATTAAGTCTTCCATCACACACTTAAAATGCTATGTCATTCGAGTTCTTGATCCAAGAGCTTGGGGTCTTGATCATTTTAGAGCCAGAACTCTCAAGCTTAATGGAACCCAGTATAACTACTGCGGTTATATCCAAGCTTGGAACTTTACTTTCTAAACATGGACAATTTGGGCCTTATGATCCTTTAAACTCTTAAAGCCCAATTTTTTGAGTTATCCGAAGCCCAGTTATCTGTTAAGATGTTATAGATAATGAAGTCCAATTTCATATCTGCTACATCCAGTATGGAAACGCATAGTGATAAATTCATAGTTTTTCCTACTCCATTTGAATCAGACACTAACCATTTTCAGTGTCTAGCTGGTGAACCCCAAAATCCTGATGATGGGGATAATATTCCTTTAATCGATTATTGGGATTCTTTAATTGGGATTGTTGAAAAAAGGTTTCAGCAACTAAACTTAAGAAAATTTGATTTTGATGATAATCGTGACAAAACTAGAATTTTATTCCATGAAATGGCCAGATTTGATTCTTTTTAAATTTTTTATCTTTATGACTCAGCACCGATGCATAACAGCAAAAAAGAATATTTGATTACTCTCTCTTTCCGAATAAGACAAAGGCGACTACACAGTTCTGTCTGTCACTTTTGACCAACAGTACTCTGCCGACACAAGATGACAAAGGCAGCCAGCACACCCATGTGATTGCCCTGACACTCCATTCAATCAAGGACCCCTGATATCCATTTGCGGACTTGAAGAATAAATTTTGAAACCCAAATAGAATAGGCTTTTAATTTTTCTTATTTAAAGGAGTCTGACCCTTTGTTCAGATTAAGCTTTTGTTTCGCTCTTTCTCTCTTGTATCTCTCTCCATCTCTTATAATATTTTTAGGGTAAATAACACTTACCTCCCCTAAGGTTTGAGCGTATTTCAGGAACACCCCATGTGATTACTGAAATGACTTGGACCTCCCTTGATGTTTGATCGTATTTCAGGAACACCCATTGTGGTTACTGAAATGACTTGGACCTCCCATCTGCTTTTGTTGTTGGGTTAAAATATTCCCTAAAGTTTGAACAAATTTCAATAATACCCCTTGATGCAAATATGGTTCAAGTCATTACAGTAACCACAGGGGGTGTTCTTGAAATACGGTCAAATCTCAAGGGAGGTCCAAGTCATTTCAGTAACCACAATGAGTGTTCTTGAAATACGGTTAAACCTCAGGGGAGGTAAGTGTAATTTACCCATATTTTTAAGTTTAAATAAAAGTTACCATTTCCTATTGTGCTTGTTCATGTTATGTCGTGGTCGCTCTTCTCTTGCTTCTTAGGTATATTTGTTTGTGTCGTGGTTGCTCTTCTCTTGCTTCCTGGGTATATTTGGGGTTTATTTGATATATATATATATATAATTCCCAAAAAATACAACGGAGCAAGTACAGCAACTGAAGAACTACTTTTATTCAAACTTATAAACTTCAGAAATATTACAACAGAGGAGAGGTACAAGAGAGAGAGGGAAAGAAAAGCTTGCTCTCAACAAGGGTGAGGCATCCCTTAAATAAGAAAAAACTTGAAGACCTGCTATCCGGACTTCAAAACTTCTTCTTTAAGTCCGCAGTGCGATGCCAGGTGCCCAAGAGTGAATGGAGGTGTACAGGGCAATCACATGAGTCAATAGTTCTCTGCTTTGGCATCTTATGTCGGCAGAGTGAAGATGGAAGACAAGGTGGCAGACAGCTTTCAGTGGAGGGGCTGAATGCTTTCGGTGCTTGTCCTTTAGTATGATCTGGTCAAGAATAGCCGACAGGGCCATGTGACTCTGACTGGATGATAATTAAGATAAAAAATTAAATAAATCAGGTCTGACCATTCCACGGAATAATCCTAATGGATTAAACCTATTTTTCCATGACCATTCATTATTTTAATTTTTCGACTTATTACCAGAGGTTTTCTCCTCGGCAATACAAATCAAGAAATCCCAATAATCCGTGAGGGGGACCTCATCATCGTCTTCATTTGGATCTTGGGCTTCATCAGCAAGACATTGAAATTGATTCAAGCCTAGTTCAGATGGAGTTGGAGAGGCCATAGGTTTGTCACTATAGGCTTCTGAACTCGTTGAAACAGTTGTAGCAGAAATGAAGTTGGACTTCATAACCTCTAACAATTTTACAGAGAGCTGGGCCTCAGAAAGACCAGGGAATTGGGCTTTGAGAGAATTAAGAATGATCAGGCCCAAATTGTCTATGTTAAGAATGGAAGATGAAGAGGAGGCTTGTGTTTGGGCTTGGGCCTCTTCATTATGTTTTGCTATGGTGGCTTGGACTTTAACAAGGGTAGTTTCAGTGTCAAAGTTATTTCACCATTTAAAGAAAAATGTCCGTTGAAGTGTTGGACAATCAAGATCATCAAGATCACATTTTAAACTCCATCGCCATATCCAAGCAATCTGGAATTCAGCAAAAAAGTGAAGGAGATGTTTGCCAATGGGATCCCATTTGGCATTAGGCTTTCCAAAGACGGAAGAGGCCTTGATTAAGGATAAATAAGGATGGCTTTGAAGCCAAATAGGATAGATATCTTGTAAAGATTGAGGGAGGACCTTGATAGTCAGCCCTATTTTTTCCCACCAGAAAAAAATCCAAGGAGGAAATCCAGAATGAGCGAGAGAATCTGGATTGATGGTAAAGAACCATGTATGCTTGCGAACAGGGTTTTGGTAATAGAAGGCAATGTTCCATGCTTGAACATAATCCCAATAATTATAAGGGGTGCCATTAAGCTGGAGAGTACGGGGACGAAAAGGATCGAGACCCCATGCTCGAGGATCAAGAACTCTAATGATATAACATTTAGAGTGTGT
>JAUTBS010256731.1:0-11251 GCA_032361285.1 Aequorea victoria
ATTTTAATTTGTAAAAATGAGAAAGTTCTCATGTCTATTTTTTTTATAAAAATAGACATTTTTTTTAGAGTATGCATGTAATAACATCTCCTTAACTAACATTGTGCATACCATTTTCTTTAAATTATAGAATCTGCAATTAGTTATTTAATATTTATAAAAATTATATTTTAAGAAAGTTTGGATTCATGCATACATGAGTAATGGAGAAGAAAGATGATAGAAGTAGGAGATCTCTTCGAAAAATGACCAAACAATGACCACAATGCCTATTCCATGAATTTTTGTGGAACCCAAACAGACCCTAAAGAAAAGTCTATTTTTAACAGAGCTACTTTGACATGTTATGAACATGCATGATTTTTTGGCTAGACTCACGTTCTAGAACCCCTATTCCATCTTAAAACTTTCTGCATTAGAATTGCGAACAAATAGACCACTTTGAAGAATTTTAATTAATTTCAGAAAACACTCTAGAGATGATCCATATATGGAAAGAAAGGTATATGGGTCTAGTTGCAACAAAAAATTATAAACCTCATTTTCGTTAGACATATTTTGAGAAAAATGCATTATCCTAAATAGTGTTGTTTTTTGAGAGACTATGATTTATGAATTTTTAGAGCCTCTTCTGTTGGCTTATGTGTAAAACCCGATATTTTTTATTTATTTAAAATAAAATAATAAAATAATTCATTATTAAAACTAACTAATTAAAAATTTAATTGAATAAATGAATATTCTGAAAAACTTTAAAATAATAGTTGATATAAATAAATACATTATTATTCATTAAATAAGGAAAGAAAAATAAGACAAAAAGAAAAATAAAATAAAAAGGGAGATTGATGTGCATGTAATGACAGCAGTGGGTATTTTTAAAATAGGAAGAAGATAGAATCCAAGGAAAGATTCGGTGGAGTAATTTTTTGGATAGGTCATGATCCCTGAAAGCCTATATATTTGATCCCATTTCTCATGACTCTCCCTCTGGAACCAGTGCCCAGCACCACCAACCACCGAGCAAACACACTAACACCACCACCAGCAACGGCATCGCCACCCTCACCGGTGCCATCATGATCACCGATCATCTCTTTCCTTCTCCAGGTTCGTCTATAACCCCTATTTTTTTATTATAGAAATAAATAGATATATGTACGTATATATATCACCATCATATATAGTTGTAAATATATATATATATGGATATCACATACATAGATTAAAATAAAGAAAGAATCCATATGCATACTGATTCATATATATATCCGTAAAAGAGGATATGTATGTATATAACAGCTGTATATATATATTTATATTATAGAAGAATCCATGAATAAAATATATCATACAATGGCCATGTAAATATATACTTATCACTCGGTTATTATGAGAAAATAAATATGAATAATAAATAATGAAGAAAATGAATCAAAAAGACACTGGTTGCAGAGATTTCAGCCACGAAAATCGCTGTACCGAAGCTTTTGGCCGACACACCATGAGGTTGAGTCGACCCATGCCCCTTAGTGTAATAACCTGTAAATAAATAATTAAATAAGGGACCAAAGTGTATGTTTAAAAGGAATGGGATGTTAATACATGCATTTTACCATTTCTAGAGAAAGTGAAGTGTAATTTGTTGGACGGTGACATGATCTCCTGACTTATGTTAGGAGATTGGAGGCTGGGTTGGTGAAAAATGTCACATCTTGTTGGAAAGTTCTAGAGAGAGAGAGAGGGAGCTCATTGGCTAGAGAAGAAGAAGAAATCGGTGAAAGAAGAAGAAGAAGAAGTGAAAGAGGAAGTTGGGCCGAAGAAGGGGAATTTGCCTCCATTGTTATTTTTTCATCAAACTTAGAGGTAAGAACCCAACTCTCATGGAAGAAAACATAACTCCTTTTGATGCAAATGTAGAACTCCTCCTCCCTTGATTTTTTGTTTAAAGAAATTGAATCATTGAATGTTGGAGAATGGGTTTGTTGTTGAAAGAGAAGGAATGTTGTAGGAAGAGATTTGATTGACCTTAGGTTGGATTGTAGAACTTTTATTCCTTAATTCTTGAGTTATTAGAACCATTTTGGTTGTAGACCCTACATAATTTTATTTCCTTCAATTTTCTTGGAATTCTTGGTTGAAGGAGAAAAGCTGAAGTTTTATTTGTTTAATCTTGTTAAATTAGGATCCTACAATGAGTTATGGAGTAATGGAGGTTTTGGGGATGTAAGAGGGTTACATTGATGTGTTGTTGGACCCCATTCGATGTCAAAAAACCCTTGTTTTTAACCCAAACGGAGCCTAAAACCAAAAAAGTACAAAAACAGAGCAGGAACCTTTTATCGTGGCATGAATCGACCCATGGAGGGGATGTGTCGACTCATGACATGCCAAAGCCATGGTCCAGTGGCCAGTCGACACAAGGGAATTTATGAGTCCACCCACGAGATTTTCACTCTCGGGAGTTTTTGCAGGCGGACGTTGGGTCGACCCACAGTGAGTATGAGTCGACCCAACCCAGCGTCGGTGTTCATGAGTCTACCCAAAGGCGAGGGGTGTCGACTCATGCCTTGGGCGCGCGCGCTGTGAGTCGACCGTGGCTTCCTCATGTCGACTCAAGGCCTTGGGTTGCTGCTGTAGGTGTCGACTCATAATGAGTATGAGTGGACTCATGGAGGGCACAAAAACTGTTTTGTTCATATGATGTTTTGGGGCTTTTGTGGACCCTTTTAGCCCTAGATTCCTTAATCAAATATGTCTATAATAAGTGTATCTTATCTATAAAAACTTGAAAGAGGGAATTCATGTAGGTTTAGGAAAAATTCCTAATTATTATTGTTATGAACTATAGGTTCCAAGAAAGTAACGGAGGAAGACGGATCGGTGCCTCATGCTTAAGGACCATCTCGATGCTTTGGATACAAAGGTGAGGGTGGCTAGTTGTTTAAAGTGGAATATGATGTATGTGTTTTCCCTTAAAATGCTTTGATTAATCTTTCTTGTATGAAATTGTGCGTCTATGATGAGAAGATGATATGATGAAGAATGTTGTGAATTGTTTAGTCCGTTAAATCATTGCTTATAATTGATGTGAAAGTATATTCTCTAATGATGTGGTAGCTATAGGATGCGATGGTGTTGCATATGCATTAAATCAATGATGTACCTATCTCATGCCCGAAGATGAGAGCAATATTGCACACTCTAAGGGGAAACCCGAAGGTGAGGGTCGTGTTACATACCCCATTGTGGGAAAAGCCTGAAGGTGATGGCATTGTACACACTCCTTTGGAGCATGCCTGAAGGTGAGGGCCATGCAATATGTCGAATAAAAGATGATGTGCCATATGATGTGAAGCATGATCATGAATCTTGATGTTAATCCATAATTTGAAAAATGTGATAGTTCCTAACCAAAAAGATGTTGGAGTTTCATGATGAGCTTGCTTGATGGATTTAACTTTAATTGTGATTGATTTCCACACTTTATTATTGTATTTCACTTTATACTAAGCCCGCTCTCCTGTAACCTAGTGGTTACAGATTCCTAGCTTTTGGGGGTAGATATATGTCCACATGTGCCAAGAAGAGGAGCAACGAAAAACCATATTCTAACCTTTTGTGTAGATGTTTCTCTTATAGATGTCACTCGAAACAATGAAGTGTAAATGGTAGCTAATGATGTATCCCTTGTTTAATATATTGTTAGTACATTTGGAATGTAATTAATTCAAGATGAATGATGGCATTTTTGGTAATTAATCTAAATATGAAGAGGGTTTTTGAGTGGATGTTTGTACGAGTTGACCGAGTCACCTCAATCTGAGTGGGGAACAGTACCCCCGGGGGAGCGGGTGTGACACTATTTTTGCGTAGTATTTCTCCACTAATAGCTCAATGTAAGGGGATATGGATAATAGGGACGGTGCATCCCATAACGATGTTTTTTTGTTATGATTGAAAGTAATTATGGAGTTATAGAATGACGTGTATGAATGATGACTTTAAACAACTAATTAGATTATTATGATGAATATTGATAGATGGTTGCTCAAGTTGACTAAGTCACCCCACTCCGAGTGGGGAATATTACCCTCGGGGGAGCGGGTGTGACATTAACTCCCGATTTTTCCTCCACAGATGAACTCTAAGATGGATACAAGGAAAAATCCATCTATATGCATGAACTATCAACTCAAAACACAATAGGGGTTTTCGTTCCCCAACCAATAAAAGATCAAAACCTTACCTTTCAAGAAGATCGTAGATCGAGCTCCTCCTTCCACCGATTTCTTCTTACTGGGTCTTGAACACCCAAGACCTACTCTCAAAAATGTTGGGATATCTTCAGCTCCATGAACTCCTCAGGGATTTCAACGCTCCTTCTTCTCTTTTTCTCCTTTTTCGATTCCCGATGTAAGATCCTTCTCACACTTTGCATCAAAGTTTTCTTCCTTCCATGAACTCCTCAAACCGTCTTCTTCCTCTCTCTCAAGAACACTGACTTCTCCTATGAGGGGTTTCAGACATTAGCCACTCCCATCAGATAGTGAGGGCTACACAGGCAATGGGACAACACATGAGTTTGGGATTTGATCCCCTACAATAGTTCCTCTTTGCAAACACTCCAATTAGCACATCTTAGCCCTCCAAAAACATCATGATATTTGGGATTAAATTACTTTTGCATAAAAATGCACTTTAGTCCTTCTTGATTTATAATTTAAGAGTCAAATATTATTAATGTCCCAATTAAATAGATGGGGTCCTCCCTATGTTTATATTTTTAATATCAACCTTCCCCTTGGCCATAAACCAAACAAGACCTCTCTTTAGGCTTTAAATCGAATTAATTATCCTTAATATTTTCTTTTGAAAATACGGGATGTTACATTCTCCCCTCCTTAAAGAAATTTCGTCCTAAAATTTAAACGTATCAGCTATCCCATAGAGGAAACATTTCTCAACACGTCAACCTTTCATTCAAACACGTTCCTCATATCCTCCCATATAACTGTGCAGAACTCCCAAGACTTCAATACTTTACTCCACTTAACATTTCCTCTTTATACAAGGAACATAAATGTATCAAATTCCAAATTGATACACAATCAATGTACCTTTTCCTTCCCGTCCTTTGTATTGTTTTGAAATAGATGATCTATGATTCACAATCCCCTCGTTCCTAACAGATGATACTGCAAGGACCCCTTGTTGCATGCACTGCGTATATATACGTCTAGTTTCTCCACACTGGTAACATGTAACCACACTCTTCTTCGAAATTGGACAATCCCTTACAAAATATCTGAATATTCCACATCGATAGCAACCCGAACCTCTACTATTATCGTTCGATGTTTCTTTGCTCAACTTATCACTTCCACGTCCCAAAACCTTGGCTACCGACTCGTAGCTCTCATGATAAGAGACTTGCGTCTCTTGTATACCTTCCTTAGGATAACTCCTTTCACTTTTTCTTTCCAAAGAACTTCCAAGCTTACACTTTTGAACCATCCTCATCTACTAGCAGCTTCACTCTCATCCTTATCTATCATCTTTGCCTTGTTCACCAAACTCCCATAACTACTGATCTCTAAGACTATCAACTTAGTTCTAATCAAGTAGTCCATCCTTTTCTGAAATCTTCTACATTCAGATTCCTCATCTTGAACCAATTGTGGTGCGTATCGCGATAACTCTATGAACTTCAACTCATATTCCACCACTCTCATCTTCCCTTGAACTAGATCTATAAATTCTTGATATTTCTCATACTTATACAGTACATGTTTGTATTGGTCATCAAACGCCCTCAAAAAATGAGCCCAAGAAATCCCTTGTGGCACAGGGGGCTCTAGGCTAGAAATAGGTAACTTCATCAATCTTTCTGTTGCCTTCCACCAATTGTAAGTCTCACCTCGAAACATAAAGGTGATGGGGTCAACTCGACCATCATTGGCTACTCCAAGCCTATCAAGAATACGTAGTGCATCTTTTAGTCAGTACTCAGGTTCTGCGGGATCGATGGTCCTATAAAAACTCCTTAGCTCCAAGATCCTTAACTATTTTACCAGAGATTTATCACTCCTTCCCACTTGCATACTAAACAGCCTAGTATTGGTCTAAGTGAGACGGGCAATAGCTTCTAAAATCCTCACGGTCTGATCTGTCTGATCAGGTTGCCCTGCTCGCTGGGGTACCACATGCTCATTCCCCACTTTTCGTTCCAATGCGAAAGGCACCCCATTAGAATTTTCCATTCTTTACACAAGAAAATGAGAATCATCATCACTTTCGGGCTCAAACTTTAGCTCAACACTAGAGCTCATATATGACTACGCATAAACCTTTAGGGAAATCATCTCTTTCCACATGTATACAACAACACCATCTCAAGGATGTTCATCTCTACCATGAAACTCTTACCAACCAATGCGTGCTAGACGCATCACACAAGCTCGACACAACATAATGATGTTTACATGCTATGACAACAAACTTGGTACCAAGACAATCTCTTCCACTTCAAGGAATTCTATCGCATACGTTGCCCATTCAAAATGTGGCGACATCAAAATCATAGCGCACTTAAACCATTTGCAAATGTTATTCAATAACTCTTCGTTATCCTTTAAACCTGTCTCATCTTTTTCTCAACTCCTCACATACTCCTCTAGAGAAAACCAACAACGTGGAAATTACTTGTTCAATTTCTTTGTTGATTGAAACCAACTTCTTTACCTTTCGTATGACATCTCAGTTCCTGGTGCGTTCAAGATTTCCAAAAATCGAACTTACCCAAAAATTAGAACCATTCAGAGATCACTATCTCCAGCCTGAGGGTGACCTCGTCTTCCATAATCACGTTATAAATGAAGATCTAAGTTCTCATGACGATCCTGCCTCTTATTCTTTCCACATACTTCTTGTATTTTACCACACATTCTTGTTACATGTTTTCTTTCACTATACATATCAAATTTTAACCTCATAATTAACTTCTCGGACTCTTAATGCCCGAAAATGCACATCATCTATAGAATACTTCAAAATCCATATCAAAGTTCGTCGCATCACTAGGTACTTCTTATTACCTATTCTCTCCGATTCATCCATCAAGAACTTCATTCTAATTTTCAATGAAGCGACAACACTACTCATAAACTTTAAGGAATAATCCTCATCTTTAACATATGTATAGCATATCACTATCTTCAATAATCTCATCTCTATCATGAGACTTATAACATCTAAAACGTACTAGACATATACCATGTCTACGCGTTATACTATCAGGTCTTTCTATTAAAACCATCTCACTCATTTCAAGAAACTTCACTTAGAATCTTTCCTTTTTACTCCTTATCCATCATAACACTTAGTTTCTTTCAAACTTAGAGGTTTCCCCACCCAATAATATTTGGTGAATTCAATTAAATGGCTTAAACCTCATCAATAATTCTTGATATAATTTCAGAGAGTAGATATGATCATTAGGTACATTTTTCATGAAGAAACCTAAGGTCAAAAGTGGCCACAAAGACTCAGAAACCCAACTAGAAAATATCATTTTCTTCACTGCTTTGAGTCGACTCAGAGCTGGTTTGGGCCGACACAAGGGTCTCTGTGTCGACTGATTTCACGGTTGGGTCAACTCAACACATGCTAGGGCGAGGCCTGGGTCGACACCTAGAGAGGTTTGGATCAACTCATACAGGCTGGGGTGGGGTTTGAGTCGACACCTAGAGCAGTTTGGGTTAACTCATTCCTTCATCTGTCAAACTACCGAGAGCTAACATCATTTGTGTCAACTCACGGGCTTCGTGGGTCGACATAAACCGTTGCCTGCAAAACAACAGAGAGCAGGAACTTTGTGAGTTGACACCCCACCTCCACGGGTCGACTCAACATACCGCCTGTCAAAACTACAGAGGCTGAACATCCTATGGGTCGACTCACTGGGAGTTTGGGTCGACCCCAAAGCTGGAAAACCACTGCTACTCTATTTTGCATTTTTTCTGGTTTAAAGTTCTGTTTGGGAGAAGGAAAGTGATTTAAGCTTCTCCCAAGGTCTCAAATCCTTCATTTACTTCCTCCCTCCCCATCACACACCACCCAACACTCCAACATCCCTCATAAGGATCTTTTCATCAAGATTTTGGAAAATAAACTAAGTTTTTCTCTAGGAACACTCCACAGTGGATAAAAGGAATATCTACGAATGCATGGTCCAGGGTTAGGGAGGATTGAGGACCAATGAATCTAGGTTCCATACTTCATTTATTTCATGGTGTGACTCATATGAGAGGTTAAAAATATGGTTCTTACCTTAATAACCTCAAGAACACTCCAATGGCAGTTCTGCCTCTTCTTGTCTCCTTTTTCCTTTGTTTCTTCTGCGAATGGTGTAGCAGCACCTCAACACTCCCGCTATAGGGTCCTCAAAGCTCTAGGAGAGAACAACACTCACTCGTTCTGACCATTTCTCACACAACCGAGAAAGAAACTCCAGGTTTTATAGGGAGGAGAGGATTTCGGCTGTTCTAGGGAGAGGGAAAAGTAGATTCCTTATTTGAGGGAATCTTTCTCTGGCACAGCCACAGGTGGGGGACAAAAATGGGTGGGATAAGGGGGGATCGCAGGCCCTCAGATTCCTGACATTTGGATTTATTTTTTCTCAAAAGGGCCTCCATTTAATTAAATGTTTATTCCATTATTCCATACTCCACCCATTTAGGGTTTAGAAAATAATTCCCCTAGTACTTCAAATTTAACTAACTGGCCAAGAGTAATTTACTTAACAAATTTCCCATTCTAAACTTGATAAATATTAATTATTCTTAAAATTTCATTTAGAAATTACGGAATGTTACATAATGTGTAAACATTTTCAATACTTCATCTTTATTTCTTATCAAATAGACATGACAATATCTAGTACTGTCATCAATAAAAGTAATAAAATACTTTTTTTCACCTCGAGTTTGTAAAGATTTAAAATCACATAAATATCACTATGAATTAACTTTAGAGGTTCAGAAATTTGTTCAATTGAATGAAAACAAGGTTTTGTGAATTTTGTCTCCATACAAATTTCACATTTATGATTAGGATCAAAATCATATTTTAGCACGCAATCTAAGTTAATTAACCTTTTTAAGGAGTTATAATTAACATGTCCTAATCGACCATGCAATAAAAAGAATGACTCAAACATGTAAGCAGAAGATGAGTTATTCTTATTAATAACAACTTTGGATACAATAGTCATTACATTGAACTTAAAAAGCCCATCACTCATATTTTCTTTCCCCACATACATCCTGCTTTTAGTAAGTACAAATTTTACAGATTTAAAAATCAGCTTAAACCCATTCCTACTCAACAAAGATCTAAAAACTACATTCTTGCGAATGTCTGGCACATGCAGCATATTGTTGAGAGTGAGTTCTTTCCCTGAAGTAATTTTCAGTACTACCTTTCCTTGTCCTTCAACTTTGGAGGTTGAGGAGTTACCCATGTAAAGTTGTCCACAGTTACTTAACACTTGATAATTTGTGAACATGCTTTTGTTTGAAAAGATGTGGCGAGTGACGCAAGTATCCACCCACCATTCACTTGAATTTCCAATTAGGTTGGTTTTAGACACCACCGCAGATAGACTTATGTCATCTATTCCATTCGAAAGGTTGTCCACTTTAGTTACATTCGCCTGGGCAGGTTTCTTGTTAGAACTTCTTTCATTTTTGCGCTTGTTGCAACAATCATTTGCAAGATGCCCTAGCTTGTCACAGATGTAGCATTTTCCTTTAAATTTGTACTTCTTATTGGATCCATCTTTATCTTCATTATGCTTCCTTTTCTTAGGGTTGAAGTTTGGTGCTTGTTCCATAATATTTGCCTTAGCCTCCAATCATTATTTCTTATAAGAATCGCAATTGTCTTCTTCTATCCTCAACCATACACTAAGTTCTTCCAATTTTATTTTCTTGCGTTTGTACTTCAAGTAATTCTTGAAATCTCTCCACCCTGAAGGCAATTTTTTAATGATAGCAGTAACTTCAAAAGATTCACCTAAAATCATATATTCTGCATGAATATTATGAAAAATTAATTGGAGATCCTCAACTTGGAAAACGACAGTCTTGGAATCCACAATTTTATTATCTAGAAATTTACTGATAACAAATTTCTTTGTACCAACATCTTCTGTTTTATAATTGTTGTCCAGTTATTCCCATAATTTCTTTGCTATTTTGATTGGGCTGTATACATTGTAGAGAGTGTTGTCCAATCCATTGGGGATGTAGTTTCGGCACAAAAAATCTGCATATTTTCATGCATGCATCGTAGCAAACACTTATATGTCGGTCTCATTTTCTATCAAAGTAAGAGCATCTTCACGGAGCAAAGGAGTCAAATTCTGAGTTGTAGGATAGAACAATATTTTATGTTACCATCTCTTAAAATTAGTTCCATTGAATTTTTTTAGTTTTTCTCCATGATTCACCAGTACAGTCGGTAGCATAAAAGCAGGGTAGGAGCAGTAGTAGCATTTTTATTTCCACTATCCATTATTTCTAATTAAAATAAAAATTAAAAGTAAAAAACTGTAGGCAGTATAACAACACTACAGTTGTCTGCTTCTATTTTTAAATTTTGCTAAGTGTTAGATGCCTCGATCGGGCTTCCTCTGACCTTCCGATCTAGGCCTTGGTTGGACGCCTTTAAATGGATCCAACCACAATTGGGCCGAGTAGCTCTTGAGATGACCTACTTTGTTAAACTTTTGCCTTTGGACCTCGGTTGGACGCCTTTAAGTCGATCCAATCACAATTGGGCCGAGTAGGTCCTAAGATGACTTACTCTGTCAAATTTTCAGCTCTAGGCCTCGGTTGGGCACCTTTAAGTCAATCCAACTACAATTGGGCCGAGTAGGTCCTAAGATGACCTACTCTGTTGAATTTTCAGCTCTGGGGCCTCGGTTGGACGCTTTTAAGTCGATCGAACCATAATTGAGCCGAGTAGGTCCTAAGATGACCTCTGTCGAATTTTCATTCTTGGGGCCTCGGTTGGACGCCTTGAAGTCGATCCAACCACAATTGGATCGAGTAGGTCCTAAGGTGATCTACCCTGTCGAATTTTCATCTTCGGGGCCTCAGTTAGACGCCTGTTAGCCTAAAAGCTCTCAATCAAGCTTGTTTTTTGTTTTGATCATAACAACAATTGAATTTGTTTGTTGCTAATG
>JAUTBS010256842.1:0-11249 GCA_032361285.1 Aequorea victoria
ATCTTAGGTAGGAAAAAGCTGTCTTTCAGACAAGCCTTATTCAGGCTAGTGAAGTCCACACAAACCCTTCACTGCCCAGTCTTCTTCTTTACTACCATTGTGTTGGATAGCTAATTTGGATATTGAACTTTTCAGATTGTCGTGGCTTCAAGCAGCTTAGCCACCTCTTCGGCCACAACTTTGGTGTGCTGAGGTGCCGACCTCCTACTCCTCTATTTCACCAGAGTGTATGCAGGGCTAACATTGAGTTGATGACAAATAAAAGTGGGGTTAACCCCTAGCATCTCATAGGGCGTCCACGCAAAGACCTCGATATTAGTATTGAGGAAATTAACCATTTCGGTCCTTTTTTCTTCCCCCATGGATGAACTGACCAATAAGAAACTTTTTGGGTTGGCTCCATTGATAGGGATGGTGAGGAGGTCTTCCACGGCCTTTTCTTTAGCCTTAGTACCGACATCCTCCAGTACTGGCTGATCGGGGATTTCCACCAACTGTACCTATCCCGTATGATGCTTGCTTTTTAGTGCAGCCACAAAACATTCCTTGGATGCGACTTGGTCGCCATGTATGATCTCCACACCCTTCTTGTGAGAAATTTTATCATCTGGTGATATGTGGAAGGCACAACTTTCAACTCATGCAGCCATGACCTGCCCACTATAGCATTGTAGGCCGAAGGGACATTCACCATGAGAAAATTGATCTCTATAGTGGTGGAACCAGCTCGGATAGGGACTGTCACTATAATATCCTGTAATTATTTTTGTTATGTTAAATTGAACAATTTATGGGACCAATTAATTAATTTAGAGAAAATGAAAGTTGAGGTATATAAATAACCAATAAAAGGGGGGGAGTAATGTGTAATTCTGAGGAAGGAAATCTTCAAATCAGAAGACATGAGCTAAGTTGGTGGGAATGTCTGGAAGGATGACATTATCCTGGTGGTTTTGTCTTGTCTTGGGATAGGTGAAGAGTTGCTAGAGCAACTCATTATCCTTCCTCTCTTTTCACTCACGTCAGTGATATTTTCTGAGAATGTGAGTCCACAGAGTTTGAGGAAAGAAAGAGAAAGAAAAAGTAAGAAGAGAAGTCGGTGATCGTGTGAGCTGAGAGGATTTGAGAAGACGAAGAAGAAAGAAGAAGGAGAGCAGAGGACTGTTCAAGGTTCTTATATCAGACTGTAGAAGAAGATTTTTGGAGAAGAGACTTCTTCCATTTTTGGCATAAAACATCATCTTTGAAAGGTAAATGTGTTATTTCTTTTTTGGAGGTTTTGAACTCATTTTCTTAGTCTTTTCTTACCTTAAATGGGCCACGCATGTAAGTTTTCCATTTATAACCCAAAAGGAGAAAAATCGAAAGTTTGGATTAGAAATCTTAGAAAAATCACTTATTATAAGGAGCTTGAGATCATGCATGCATTAATTATTGGAGGAAGGAGGTTTATTGTGGTGGTTAGGTGTCAAAAGATAATTTAAAACCATGTTTTTACCCCCAAACAGAGTCTTATACCAGAAGAATGCCCAAAATAGAGCATCTGCCCTTTCGCGCCTTTAAGTCGACCCAAACCTTAAGGGTGTCGACCCAAAGTTGGTTGCTCTCGGTTCTTTTATCAGGTGATGTCGTGAGTCGACACAGCATGGGCTGTTCGTCGACTCAAAGTTATTAACTCTCGATAGTTTTATTAGGTGAGAGTGTGAGTCGACTCTTGAGGACCTGTGTGTCGACTCAAAAAGTTTTGTTCTTTGTTATTTATTTGTCGAGGATTTGAGTCGACCCAAGTCGTGCGTGATTCGACCCAAGCCCAGACCTGTACGCGCATGAGTCGAGCCATGTCGACCCCAACATCGATCCAAACCTCCCAGAAAGTATCCTGAGTCGACCCAAAGGAAGGGTGAGTCGACCCTGAGCCATGTGAGTCGACTCAAAACAAGTCTGAGTTGACTCAAAGAGGTAAAAAATAGTTTTCTTCTAACAGTGTTTTGGGGTATTTGTAGACACTTTTGGCCTTAGGTATCTTCATAGAATACATAGCTAATAATCATATTCACCTTGTAAAAATATAAAAAGGGTAGAATTATATTAAGTAAGGGTAGATCCGTAATTATGATTGTTATGCATTATAGGTCTTGAAAGGGTGTTTGAGAAGGAATGACCAGTGCCTCGTGATACTGGTGGCCAAGCTTGAAGCTCTTGGTTTAAAGGTGAGACTGGCTAGTTCTTGTTAAAATGAAATATGATAAATGCATTATCTTAAATGTTTTGGTGAATTGTTTTAAAATGATCTCATGTTATTTATGAAGAAAATGGTTGTGTGACATGATGTTATCATTGGTTTACTCTTTTGTGAGCATGTTTTATATCAAATTCATGAGATCATGATGTTTTTTATAGCATGGTGTTTTGCTTGAGTATGCCAAGTTAAGCGGGTAACCATTCCGAGCCCAAATATGATAAGGGCATAGTAGCCATAGTGGCATTTGCCCATAATGGGTGGAGACGGCTTGTCCGCGGTGTGACCTTTTAAGGCATTATCCCGTTAGGGGAGCCCAAGGTATGGGCGGAGATGCACCTACCACTGGTGACATATTGAGTGGCCCTCCTACTCGTCACTCTAAAAATGATGTGTGTTGTAGTGAGGTAACGGTACCGTGGAAACTCCTGGTCGCGAGGTTAAACGAGTACTTGGCCATTGCAAAGCGTGTGTTGGGTGTGTTGTGATATAAATATTGTGAAATATATCATGGATATGGTGTTTATCCAATTGTTAAGAAATGTACATCTTGTATGATGTTGTAAAGCATGAAACTTGTTTTTGGGGTGTGTAAAGATGTTTTTATATCAACTGCTTTTGATATAAATGTTTTATGTCTTATTTTATTTTAATACTAAGCCCACTCTCCTGTAACCTTTTTGGTTGCAGATTATAGCTCGGAGTAGATGTGGGTCCACATATGCCAATGGAGTTTTTGATAAGAAGATCTCGCATTTGAAGGATTTTATTTCTTAGGTTAGATATATAAACAACAGATTGTAATATGATGGTAACTTGTTGGGATGGTGTATCCCATGTTTTGATTATACATTTTATCTATAAGGAATGGAGGATCCCCTTTGTTGCATATAGAGATGAATGAGCTGAATGTTTGATTGTTAAAGATTAATATCTATTATATTAATCTTGGACGAAATAGTGTTGTGCCACCCCACTCCGAACAAGATGATTTACCCTCAGGGGAGTGGGTGTGACATTTTGGTATCAGAACCTTAGGTTTATAGGTTCTATAGGTTCTATAGACCTAGGCTAGGTTAGCATTATGTGGACATAAGTTGTGAGTAGTTAAGTTGAAGTTGTGTTAGTAAGATTTAGGGGTGTCGTACCATTGTCTTCAGACGTCTGTTTGACTGGTTTTGAAGTCTGATTGGAAACGCGTTCTGCAGGCGTAGATTCCGATCGAAAGTAATAGTAAGTTAGCAGATTGGGAAAAACTACCCTATGAGTCCTAGTAGGTTGGTAACATTAGACGTTAGTTGTAAACCTAGAATTGGAAGTTGAAATGGTTCTTATATATATAAGTCATTGTTATGTGTAGATATTAATGGGTATTTGAGATTGAGTATTGAAGTTGTATCTATTCTCTTTCATGATGTAGCATTGGAGAATTCAGATGAAGTATCGTTTTCCCCTGAGCAACAAGATGGGGAAGGACAAGGGATGCCCCGCAAGCTGGGCAACCTAGTGATCAAGCAGATCAAGCGGTAAAGATCTTGGAAGCTATTGCCCGATTGACAGAGACGAACACCTGTTTGCTGAGTATGCAAGTGGGGAGGGGTGATAGGTCTCGAGCAAAACAGTTTAAGGACCTGGGAGCTCAGGAATTCAATGGAACTTTAGATCTAGTTGAGGCGGAGCACGGGCTCAAGGATGCAGTGCGCATTCTTGACCGAATTGGGGTGACGGAGGATGAGCTAGTGGATCTCATCACATTCATGTTTTGAGGAGAAACTTATAATTGGTGGGAGGCAACCAAAATTTGGTGGTGTATCATCAGACAAGTCAGGGAAGAACAGTTTCAGAAGTACTATGGGCAGACCACTGACTTTTCGGAGCCAAAGTTTTCAGTCCACGGCAAAAAGTACAGGCTTCAAAGGGAATCGGTCTAATAGTGGAAATTTTAGTAAGAATGAGAAGGGAAAAACTTCTATGTATTTTAGATGTGGAGCACCTGATCATTTTGTTAAAGATTGTCTAAAAAGAGAGATTGTGTGCTATCATTGCAACCAGCCCGGATATATGGTTTTTAATTGCGGGCAACAAGGGGTGATGACTGCATCTTCTATGGGAAGTAGGAAAATTGTGGGCAGTGGACCGACGGAGTCGGCGCAAAATAAAGGGAAGGAAGTTGCGGTGGAGAGATCCATTACACCTGGACGTGTGTTTGCTATCACTCGATAGGATGCACGGGCTACACCAGAAGTAGTGACAGGTATTGTAAAATTCGGTAAAATTTAAAAAATTTCTTTATGAAATTAATTATTAATTCCCTAATTTAATTAATCAATTAACAAATAAATAAATTAAATAAAAACTTAATTAACTAATGTGAGATGAGTTCTGAAAATATCAAATTAATTAAAGACTAATTAAACTCTTGCGTTATCAATTAATTTAATTAATTAATTAAAGGAAATCAAAATAAATGAATTAACAAAAAAGGAAGTTGAATCTGCTGGATTGGGAATGCCAGCCACACACCCTTATATGTTGAACGTTGATTTTGGAAAGATATGTTTTAGTTGAGAAAAATCAGGGACGATTCTGATCTTGTGGCCTCTCCCTCTTAAATCAAACCTTCCTCACCAAAACTTCTCTCAAACCCTCAGAACTCTCTGCCCTCTCTCTCTCATAGTTCTCTCTCTATCTCTCACGATCTCCTCTGCTGCCACTAAGCACCGAAACCACCACTGCCACTGCCCAGCCGTGCACCACCACACATCACAGAAGCCACCGAGTCAATCATCATCACCATCATCATCCCTGTTCTGCATCACCATTCGGTGATCTCGATATGTAATATAATCCTCTGTTTTGGTTTTTATAAATATAATACAGTAAATATATATATATATCGTATATAATCCTCGATGGTTAGTTAACAAATAAATCAACAACACATGTTAAACAATTATGAGTACCATGTTTACACCATTAGAATCAGAAAATGAGTCTTAAATAATTGATATATATATTGATATTATAGTAGGTATGTATGTATATATATATTATAATAGTTAATATATATATATGTAATCGGGACATAATCAAATAAAATACATCTAATAAGATATGTCTAGTTACTCCCAAAACATGATAAACCATCATTAGAATTGATTAAAATAAACAAAAGAATGCAAAAATATTGAAAAACCCAAGCTTTGGCAACCGTCCCTGGCTGCCATGACCAGTTGGGTCGACTCATGCCTCGGCTGGGTCGACCCAAGCTGCGTAGGGAAGACCCCCCGGGTTTTTGGGTCGACTCGTGACCCCCTGAGTCGACTCATGGTGTTAGCCCTGCCTTGAGTCGACACAAGACCCCTTTGGGTCGACTCACAAGGCCATGCCGAGATGCCCTAGACCCTTGGGTCGACTCACGCAGTGATTGGGTTGACCCATTGCCTTTGTTTTGCCGTATGAGTCGACCCACAGCCTTTGTGTGTCGACTCACAGAGCACTTTTGTGCCTTAGGGTCGACACCAGCTCTCTTGGCATCGACCCTTGACACCTGAGACCTCCATAGGTCGACTCACAAACCCCATGAGTCGACCCACAGCCCTTGTTAAGCCTTGACAGACCACGTTGGGTCGACCCACAACCCCTGTGTGTCGACTCATGACCAACCTAAGGGGTTTTGGTCGACTCACAGTCCCTGTGTGTCGACTCACCCTTGCCTTCCTCTCTGTTTGAGTCGACATAGAGGCCTCTTGTGTCGGCACAATTAAAATAAAAATTTTAAAATTAATTATAATGTTTAGGCCCTGTTTGAGCATCATTTTAATGGATAAAATGAATTAATTTGAGTTAATGAAACACCAGAAACACATATGGGAATTATTGACATGGGTTAAGGGACCGTTTAGTAGTTCTAGGTTATTCTTTAGCATTGTTTAATGATTTAAATTGTTATATCATATCAGGTTGTGGTTATCTTGCATTATCATTCTTTAGAGATTAGCTTGGACATCAAGTGAGTAGTTTTCATGCTATTTATCTTTCAAAATAAATCTTCTTACCCCCAAAATTGTTTTAAAAGAAAATTATAATTGTTTTAAATGTTTTCTATTAAACTTTATTGTACAAACTCTTTAACATAATGTTTTTCACTACTTTCTTTTATGCAAACTCTAAAACAAATGCTTTTACTTATGCTTTCTTATACAAAACTCTTTGCATAAATGTTTTAAAGAAAATATATTGTTTAATTGCTTCTAACAAAATTGTATGATGTACTCTTCTGCAAAACACATGGCATAAATAGTTTCAAGATAATGAAAAGAAGAATGATTTATTGTATATATAGTGCGATCATGAGATGAGATTATTGGGATGTGATTAAGTCCAAGGGAAAGCCTTCCTCAGGAGGTGACTTTGGCAAGTTAATGAAAAGTACCAGTTTGATTCCGCATTGACCTTAGTTGACTCAGTGGTTAAGGAAAAGTCCAGGTAGACCCGGTGATCTTAACCGGAATCGTGTAGAGAATAATTCCGGCCGCCAACCCGTGATGACTCTAATGTCGATATTGGATCCAAGAGTCAAGAGACCCCGAGTATATGTGGCATTATTACTTTATTATGCACAGTTAATATCTGTTGTACCTGATTGATTATTCTCACTCGTGTATGAGCATGTCGCCTTTACCATATTATTATGATACTGTTATTATATGATCTGAGGACACTTGACGTCCAACTTGAAAAGAAAAATATATATATTTTCAAAAGAAAAATAGAAAGAAATGAAATGATCGAAAATAGATAAAAAGGGTTTTGTGATTATCCATTTTCTATTGAGATAGTTACCATGCCATGTTATTTTATCATATACTCTATTTTATCCCTGTTTTAGAACTATATGTACCATGCATGAATCTATTCACCAATTTATACTGATGTTGTCCCATAACATTTTCAGGTATCCAATGAGTTGTGTTCTAGCTGATGAACTGCTGTGGGGGACCCAAGCTCTCGACCTCTAGAACATCTCATTATCATATTATCATTTTGCTTCCACATAGTTTACATTGTCATTGACATTGTGACGTATAGATTTATTGATGCTGTTGACATCATTTATGATTTTTGTGGGCTGTTGATCCAAATTATATTGAATGGGATTTAAGTATTTAAATCATGGAAATTGAATCATTTATTAAGCATATAGTAGCTTATGTTTGTTAAAGACTTACTTGGCTTGTTGGGCTATGGCCCACAATCCATGGCCGGTCACCATTCCCAAATTGGGGCGTGACAAGTTTGGTATCAGAGCAAAAGAGTTTAAAAGAATTTAAAAATATGCATTGCATCATGTCTAGAAGAGATTTGGATCCCCAGCGTCCTGTTAGTGTGAGTCTTGATTTATAGCTTATCATGTTATCTCACACATGTTTTGTTTTGTTATATTGTGATATCTATGTTAGATGGCTCGCCCGAAACGCAATGTGATTTCTGCCTATGCATCGACTGAAGGTGCATAAGGGGAGAATACCCCGAACCCTACTCCTGTGGCTGAGACCCCTGTGGCTCCAGTAGCCCTAGCTGTTTTCCTGAGTTCCCAGCTGTACCAGTGGCCCCCACTGTCTCAGTTGCTAATGAGACCCTTCAGGCTCTCCAAGCACTGGTGGGTATTCTTGTTGGGCAACAGGCCCAACCAAGGGTGGCTACCGAAGACAGATCTATGACCATGGATAAAGGATTAGTGTTTGAGAAGTTCATGAAGACTCGTCCTCCGACCTTCAAAGGGTCAACCAACACTGAAGACGCGGAGTGGTGGAAGCTTGAGATCGAGAAAATCTTCGAGTGGTTGGGTTGCTCCAATGATATGAAAGTATCATTAGCAACCTATGTTCTGTAAGGACCTGCAGAGCATTGGTGGTGCATGGTTAAGCGTCAATTCAAAGGAAGGTAACAGGAGCTCACTTGGAAGAAATTATTGGAGTTGTTCGATGACAAGTTCTACCCGATAGCCATCAGAAAGTAAAAATAGATAAAGTTCTTATCATTTGAGCAGAGGTCGATGACCGTAGCTGAGTACGAAGCGAAGTTCGTAGAGTTATCAAGATTCGCACCGCAGCATGTCGCAGAGGAGGCAGACAAGGTAACCATGTTCGAGAGGAACTTGCGCCCTGCTATCCGCAGCCGGGTGTCAATACTTGAGGTAAAAACTTTGTCTGAGCTTGTGACCAAAAACCCTTCTGGCGGAGAAAAGTCTGGACGACGCAAAAAAGCACCGAGAATCACAGCCAAAGAGAAATAGAGATCAAAAATTGACCGGAAGCCATAATGGAGGTGGTAAACCAGCCAAGAAGACGTACACTCAGGATCAGCCCTAGAATCAGAATGGTGGAGACGCAAAGCAACAAACTGGGAAACCATGCAATCACTGTGGGAAGGTTCACTCTCGTGGACAGTACTGTGATGGGACACTAAAGACGTGCTACACTTGCGGTAAGACCGGACACCTGTCCACTTACTGCAGGAACAAAGGAACAGGAGGACCGCAGCTACAGCAGCAGTAGCAACCGATACAAGTTCAACAACCACCAGTATACATCACTGGACCAGCTCCAACCTAGCAGAACCGTCAAGGAGGACAGAAACAGAACAACTATAACAAGCCACAAGGACAAGCACCAGCTACTCAGGGACGTGTCTATGCTCTCACTCGCGAGGAGGCTGAAGCTTCACCACCAGTGGTGCAAGGTATTATCACTATATCATCTGTACCTGCTAAGACTCTCTTTGACTCTGACGATTCACATTCGTTTGCTACACCAGAATTTTTACACCGCTTATCTTTTGTGATTGAACCATTGGAGGGTTATTTATTTGTGTCCACTCCTTTTGGGGACACCGTTGTTCTTCGTGATGTTTGTCGTTTGGGAGTTGTGGAGTTGGATGACAGGTTGTTACCAGTAAATCTTATTTCCTTATCCATTTGCGACTTCGATGTTATCTTAGGTATGGATTGGCTTGTGAAGCATCATGCAACCGTGGATTGTTACTACAAGAGGGTTATTTTTTATATCCCTAGGCAACCCAAGTTCTTCTTCCAAGGAGATGTGGGGTTAGCAGCCCTTCATGCAAATCGGTCATTGAGGAGAAGTTGCAAAGGCATTTTGGCTTCTGTGTTAGGCACAGGTGTATCCGAAGCAAAGTTGGAAGATCTTTCTATTGTGATAGAGTTCTTAGATGTCTTTTCCGAAGACTTGCCTAGTATTCCTCCTGATTATGAGATTGTGTTCACGATAGACCTTCTTCCTGGTACTCTGCCTATCTCTAACGCACCGTACAAGATGGCACCATTGGAGTTAAGTAAGTTGTAAGCTCAATTGCAAGAGTTATTAGACAAGGGTTTTGTTCGACCTAGCGTTTCATCGTGGGGAGCTCCAGTTTTATTCGTGAAAAAGAAAGATGGTTCTATGCGTCTCTGTATTGACTACCGGGAATTGAACAAGGTTACTATCAAGAACATGTACCCGTTACCATGCATCGATGATCTGTTTGATCAGCTTCAAGGAGCACAGGTTTTCTCGAAGATCGACTTGCAATCTGGTTACCATCAGCTAAAGGTCAAGGAGGCGGACATTTCGAAAACGGCGTTCAGGACTCGATATGGTCATTACGAATTCTTGGTTATGCCTTTTGGTCTGACCAATGCACTAGTAGCTTTCATGGACTTGATGAATCGGGTTTTTAAGCCGCAGTTGGATCGTTTCGTTGTAGTGCTTATCGACGACATTCTTATCTACTCGAAGAGCAAGGAGGAGCACGAGGAGCATCTGCGAGAAGTTTTTCAGATTCTGTGGGAGAAAAAGCTCTATGCTAAGTTCAGCAAATGCGAGTTCTGGTTAGACAGTGTATTCTTTCTTGGGCACATTGTCAGCAATGATGGAGTTTCAGTGGACAGCAGTAAGATTGAGGCGATTGTCGATTGGACTCGACCAACCTCAGTGACTGAGATACGCAGTTTCTTGAGTTTGGCCGGCTATTATCGACGGCTTGTGGAAGGGTTTTCTCACCTTGCCCTGCCACTTACTAGCCTTACTAGGAATGGAGTGAAGTTCGAATAGACGGACAAATGTGAAGACAGTTTTCAAGCACTCAAGTGGAGGTTGACTTCAGCACCAGTATTGGCTCTACCTACCGAAAGAGGGAATTTTGTTATCTTCAGCGACGCGTCACACCAAGGTTTAGGTTGTGTTTTGATGCAGCATGGGAAAGTTATAACGTATGCTTCGCGAAAGTTGAAGATTCACGAGAAGAACTATCCTACGCACGACTTGGAGTTGGCAGCTATAATTTTCGCGTTGAAGATTTGGCGGCACTATCTTTATGAAGAATCTTGTGAGATCTACACCGACCACAAAAGCTTGAAGTGCATTTTCACACAGAAAGAGCTTAATTTGCGACAAAGATGATGGCTCAAGTTACTGAAGGACTACGATGTGGAGATTCTCTACCATGAAGGAAAAACAAACGTTGTGGCAGATGCGTTGAGCAAAAAATCTTTAGAAAGCAGTTTGGCAGCTTTGACAATTCAGCATCAGCTTTTGGAAGACCTAAGAAGGATGGAAGTGGAAGTTCTACAGCGTGGAGATACCGCTTTGTGCTACCAGTTGACCGTGAGACCGACCTTGTTGGAGAGGATTCTTTTGGCTCAGCAGGATGATCTACAGTGTAAGAAGAACGTGGAAAAATTGTGCAAAGGAGAGATTCTAACCGAAGCTCATAGTTCGGGGAACAGCACTCATCCAGGAGGAACAAAAATGTATCGAGATCTTCGTGAGCACTTTTGGTGGAACGGCATGAAGAGGGATATCGCAAAATTCGTGGCACAGTGTTTGACTTGTCAACAAGTGAAGACCGAGCATCAGCGACCAGCAGGGAAGCTTCAACCATTACCACTACCCGAGTGGAAATGGGAGAACATTACGATGGATTTCGTATCCGGTTTACCTCTTACCCG
>JAUTBS010256953.1:0-11249 GCA_032361285.1 Aequorea victoria
AATAATGCCCTATAAATATTTTTATATATTAATATTTAAGAAAACATTTAATTTAAAATTTTTCGGGCCGGGCTTCGGGCTGGGCCGGGCTTTATACGGGCCCTTTGCCGGGCCTCGGGCCGGGCTTCGGGCCTGGAAAGGCAGGCCCAGGCCCGCTGCTTCGGGCTCGGGCTCGGGCTTTTTTCGGACCGGGCCGGGCCGCTACAGTAACGGGCTCGGGCTAGCCCACCGGGCTTGGGCCGAAATTACACCCCTACCGCCAAGTATGCCTTAATCCTTCTTGTATTTCAATTCTATTTTAATTAAACCAAAGGAAATCCAAAAACATAAAAAAGATCTTGGACTTAGATGTATGCATAGGGTAGGCCTGAAATGCTTGGATGGATGGTTTCTTAGAATAAACAACTTGAACCCTTAAAATTAAAATAGATTTGAACTTAGAAATATTGTATGCCTAGGATGAACCCTGTATTTCTTTCTTTCCATGTTTTTGTATATGTGTATGTTTTTGGTTCTCTGCCGTTAGGTTGCGTGTTAACGTATCCCGCGGGAAAAAATTTTGTTTTTGTCCCTAGGTTAACATTTTTCTACATTTTTAAGGAGAATTTTTTTGATTTTGATTAATTCAAACTTAGGTTGCGTGTCAACGCTTCCCGAGTTGGTTGGGCTTTCAATCGTCCTAATCAACTTAGGTTGTATTTCGACACTTATCGAGAGGGAATTAATATTCTTTGTCCTTAGATTAATGTCTTCACGTCTTTCTAGACAAACTTTTATTTTGCTTTTGGTATTTTTGGGTATTTTAATTAACTCCAACTTGGGTTACGTATAGATGTTTCCCGAGAAGGGCAAGGCTTCCCTTCGGTCTGCCCGAATTAGGTTACACATTGGGCCCTGCGCTCGACGACTTACATGACTTATCCGAATGTGCCCCAATTTGGCTGGAATAGCTAGTTCCAACCAACTTTAGGTTAAATCGTACATATTCCCGAGAGAATTAACTGATTTGTTTTTGTCCCTAGACAGATGTTTGCACATCTTCCTAGGGGGTTTTGGGTGTTTTTAATTAACTTCATCATGGGCTACGTATTGACATTTCCCAAGAAGGGCGGGGCATCCCTTCGGTCTGCCCAAATTAGGTTACATATTGGGCCCTGCGCTCGACAACTTACATGACTTATCCGAATATAGCCTAATTTGGATGGAATAGCTGGTCCCGACCAACTTTAGGCTGAGTCATACGTATTCCCAAGGGAATTAACTAACTTGTTTTTGTCCCTATACAGATGTTTACACATCTTCGTAGGGGATTTTAGGTGTTTTTAATTAACTCCATCCTGGGTTACGTATTAACGTTTCCCAAAAAGGGCGAGGCTTTCCTTCGGTCTGTCCGAATTAGGTTACACATTGGGCCCTGTGCTCGACGACTTATATGACTTATTCGAATGCGCCCCAATTTTCCTGGAATAGCTGGTCCCAACCAACTTTAGGTTGAGTCGTACGTATTCTTGAGGGAATTAACTAACTTGTTTTTTTCCCTAGACAGATGTTTGCACATCTTCCTAGGGGGTTTTGGGTGTTTTTAATTAACTCCATCCTATGTTACGTATTGACGTTTCCCAAGAAGGGCGGAGCTTCTCTTCGGTCTGCCCGAATTAGGTTACACATTGGGCCCTGCGCTCGACGACTTACATGACTTATCTGAATGTGCCCCAATTTGACTGGAATAGCTGGTCCCGACCAACTTTAGATTGAGTCGTACGCATTTCCGAGGGAATTAACTGACTTATTTTTGTTGTCCCTAGATTAACGTTTTTACGTTTATCTAAGAAGCTTTTGTTATCTTAAAAATTTTGTTTTGTTTTGTCCCTAGAGAAACGTTTTCACTTTTTTTCTAGGGAGTTGTTATTAATTAGATGGATTTGGGGGCTTTGTCCCTAGAAAAATATTTTTTTCATTTCTCTAAGAAACTTTATTTTAATTAGGGTTTTGTCCCTAGATTAACATTTTTACGTTTTTCTAAGGGCTTGTTGATTTTATATTTTTGGTTGTCCCTAGACAAATGTTTGCATATTCTTCTAAGAAATTTTTTATTTTAGCTTGTTTAGGATAGTATTTTCATGCTTTCATAGACTTATTGCTTTTTTCTATTTTTAACTGACTTAGATTGCAATTTTACGCTTTTTGAGTCAAAATTTTCATTTTAGGCACTAAGTGAGCATTTTCGTGCTTTCTTAGGTTTATTGGAGAGTTTTACTTTTTGGTCTGACTTATGTTGCTTTTCAAGGCTTCCTAAGATAAATTTTTTCTTTTTTAGTCACTTGAAATAGCGTTTATACGTTTTTCTAGATTTATTGGACTTTTGCTTCTTTTTATTTAACTTAGGTTGCTTTTCAGGGCTTTCTAAGACAGAATTTTTCATTTTGAGCACTAGAAATAACGTTTACACACTTTTCTAGGTTTATTAGATTTTTTCTTTTTCGTTCGACTTAGGTTGTTTTTCAGGGTGTCCTAAGACAGGATTTTTCATTTTGAGCGCAAGAAATAGCATTTACACACTTTTTTAGGTTTATTAGATTTTTGCTTTTTTTTGTTCAACTTAGGTTACTTTTTATGGTTTCCTAAGACACAATTTTTCATTTTGACCACTAGAAATAACGTTTACACGCTTTACTAAGTTTATTGGATCTTTGCTTTTTTGTTTGACTTAGGTTGTTTTTCAGGGCTTCCTAAGACATAATTTTTTTTCATTTTGAGCGTTAGAAATAGCGTCTACACGTTTTTCTATGTTTATTGGACTTTTGCTTTTTGGTTCAACTTAAGTTGCTTTTCAAGGCTTCCTAAGATAGAATTTTTCATTTTGAGTGCTATAAATAGCATTTACACATTTTTATAGGTTTATTAAACTTTTGCTTTTTTTTGTTTTTTGTTCTCAAATTAAGCTGCGCTTCCTGCTACTTAACATGATGGATATTTTTTATTTTCTTAGTCAGATTATGCACTATCTCTCCTTTCTTTCTTTTTTTTTAGTTTATATTATCTGGAAAAAAAAATTGTGTTTTTTTTTTTGCAAATCAACGAGTATTTACGCAGATTCGAGGACTCTGCCCGGATCCTTGAGTGGTACCAGGCTCTCCCCCTGGGGAGCTAGTTGCTCGTGGATAGATTCGGGTTTGGCCGGTTCATCCCCGTCCTCACGAGTACTCATAACGATAGAGTACTCTTGACGGCTTTAGTGGAGAGGTGGTGGGATACCACCAACACCTTCCACTTTCTGTCGTCTGAGGCTACCATCACTCTGCTTGATTTTGCCATGATCACGGGGATTAGGGTAGGGGTGATCCGATTCCCCTTGACTCCACAGTTGGCTAGTGCCTGGAGGCACTTATCTACTGGCTGGGCGAGGTCCCACGTCAGGTCGACCAGGGGTGTATCCGGTATGCCTGGCTTGTAGAGAGATACATAGGGTTCGAGTGCACTGAGCCCCGCCACTTCGAGTGGGTTGCTCATGCATTCTTACTCTACCTGATCGGTGTGTTCCTATTTATGAACAAGAATAACACCGTTCAGTTGCACTTTCTAGAAGCCCTGCATGATTTTGACCAGATAGCGTCCTTCGACTGGGGAGGAGCAGCACTGGCAACGCTATACATCGGTCTGCGGTTCGCCTGTCGGATCGAGGAGAGCTCTATGATCGGGTACTGGCAGATCTTGGAGGTATGATTCTCATCGCACTCTTTGTCCATTCAGTTCATTTGTACCTTGTCACTTATTTAACTTGGCCTAACTTATTTTGTTTATTTTTGTTGTCTTTTCTGTATTTTTCTTCTTCTTCTTTTTTTGTTTATTTATCTATTTACAACTGTGGGCCTACAAGTTCTTGGGTTTAGCACACCCAGAGAACACCCACTCAGATCCCCAGATCATCCCGAGGGTAGCTCGGTGAGATCGAAGCACGGGGGGAGAAAGGAGGACCAAAAGGATCTGAATACCTACCGCCTCACTTTGGATCGCCTGTCCCCGACATAGGTATGTTCTGTTCTAGTGTTACGCATGTTTGATTTTATTTCTATGATTCCTCTTGCATGTAACCTGCGCCGAGTTTATTTTGTAGGTGAATTGGCGAGTATGGGATGGCATGGAGGCGAGAGCTAGAGAGGATCTGATGAGGAGCCGTCATGCTCATCAGAGGATGATCCTACTGGAGGGTCCGTTTTGCCGGGAGTGGTACCTGGGCGAGCGAGTAGTGCGCCAATCGCTGAGGCTGGACCATTTTTGGGTCCCTTAGCCACCTCCACCCAGCATGGGGTTGACGCACACCCTATCACCTGAGGATGTCGCCGAGGCATTGTATGGCCTCCCAGCTGGGGATTTCTTAGCCAAGGGGGATTACACTATCTTTGCACGCGATCGTCTAATGCGTCCAATGGTCATCCGACTTGCTGATACGCATGCCTGACAACCTTCGAGGTCTTAGGTTCCTCATGTGGTGGGTGATCATCCTCATGCTGGTGGTGGTGCAACTACACGACCTGCCCGAGGTGCTACCGGTGGGGCATCGACTTCTCAAGCTGCTCCTACTGCTGGTAAGGCCTCTTTGCCTCTAGTACCTCGGGAGGTGTTAGTCCATCCTCACGGGATTCCATGCACCATCCCTGTTCACATTCCCGAGGTACCAGAGTTACGTGCGGGTGGGGATGAGCAGGTACTTCCTTATTTTTATTTGGCGTCTCTCTTTTCTTTTAACCAAATATGTCAGTCCGTTTAACATGTTCTTTTCTTGGTTCTTTATTTCTATTTCAGGTCCTCCAGGTCCCTAGAGCATACATGGATAGCCTCCTCGGCTTTTGTTTGGGTCTGATGATCCTGGTGAGGCAGCAGACCCAGATACTGGTGGACGTACACATGCATCCCATCCCCCGACGCGGCCAGCTTCCTCCTCGGTCGGTGAGTAATCTTGTTTTTTGGTTTTATTAGTTTGTAGGCCATTTTCTCTTTTCTTTCTCTTCTTTTTTTTATATGTATATATTTTTTTGTACTTATTCTTTTCCTTTTTCTCTTTCTTTTTGCAGCCTTCTTTCGTCAGCCGTACCTCCGTCCATGGGACGTCCTCGTCCTCTCATGCTGCTGCTCCAGCTGTCGTCGGTCCATGTGCAGCTTCTCAGGGGTCTGCCTTGCAGACCGGGTTTAGTCGAGAGTGCCTGACTAATAGCGATGATGACCTGGATTTTGGAGGATGCCACTACTTCTGCATCCTTCATCCCGGAGCCTTCGCGTTGTACCCATCGTCATCGGGACTAGAACTCCCCTCTTCTCTCTTATTATTTTAAAGCACCCGAGATACACTTTTCTTTTCCACATATACATTTTATTTATTTTTTATGGGATAGGCCTTTGTGCCTAATTGGATTATTTATTTAGTATTCCTTTTTAGTTTTTTTCTTTTTGTATGGATATTTTTTGTTTATTTATATATATGGATGGATTATCTTTTATTTGCATAGATGGTTTGTATGTGCAGGAATTTATTTACAGGTTATTCTGTTCACGGGGGGTTATGTATAAGCTCTCTATCTACAGGGATTCTATGTACATGGTTTGATATTTACAGGGATTCTATGTACAGGATTATATACAGGGTTGGTTATTTAGAGGATGTACAGGGATTGTTTAATAATTTATGTACAAGACCTTTAAAAGAAATATTTACAAGGCATTGCACGAGTTCGAGTTCACGTACAAAGTGAAAGAGTTTATTTACAAAGAATTTTATTTACAAGAATTTTTTTTGTTCTTTTTAGGATTTGCGTTACACCCTTATATTCATATGAATACATATTCACAGATGTTAGGATATAGTAAGGTATAGACGGAATTGGTTACGCTAACACCCGTAGATATTAAGTACCAATGGTGACAGGCATTGACACAAAGTAGGGGGAGAAAGCAAAACTGCTTTCTTTCAACAGAGGTGGTGTCGAGCCATGTGGAAGTGACATGGCACACACCATGTGAAAGTGGTGCGCGCTATGATGAGGTGGCGCACGCCAGGTGTGGTCAAGATTGAAGCCAGGTTCTGATCCCCTAAATTTTCTACAAAAGGAGGTCCATTCTTCTTCTAAACAACCATCCCTCATTCTGTGATATTACTTCTTCCACCTAAAATTCTCTGTCTTTCTGGACCGATGAATTTACTCAGATTGAGCAAACCAACTTCATAAATTTTGACTTAAATGCTCTTTTTCATCTGAGATCTGTGAGGATGGATTGGAATTTCCTGAAGGCATCCACTCAACTATGGGATCCGGTAGCTCATACTTTCAGGCTCGAAACGAGGAGCTCTGTCAGACCATTGAAGAGTTCGAAATTATTTTGCATCTTTTCCCCCGAACGGAGGTTTTGATTCTTTCATCATCGGTGAGTCTGAAGAAACTCCTGCGGAATTTATGCAGTTTGAGCGGTAGTGAGGCTTCTCTCATTCTGCATGGTAGGGTTCTTGACATATCCTGCCTGGTGAGCCATTTTTGTCCTGCTGGCTCTCTTTCTGATTTTACTCTATAGTCTTGCCGTCGCTATGCCCTGTGCACCTGCTTTCTGGCCCAATTCCTTCTTTCCCCGGGAGACAATGACGTCAGCATCACCTTAGTACAGGTAGCCTTCCAGATGAAAGAGGGGAAGAATTTTGTACCACTGGTCGGTTTTGTCCTGGCAAAGACACTAATCGGTTTGGATACTGTGCAATCCGGTGCCTCTTTTTCTTTCGTGGGCAGTCCCCTACTTCTCCAGGTATCTCTCAAAGCTCTTCTTTTTACATATTTCTCTTAATTGTTTTTCTCAGGCTCTCCTTTTTCTCATATTTCTAGATTTTTTCACTCGACTCTCTTTTTATATACCTCTCAATTTTTTTGCTCAACTCTTCTTTTTTTATATTTTTCTCTCAGATCTGGTTGATGGAGAAGGTGAATATTTTAAAGTATCCACTGGCGGGAGTCTATACCCCGAGATTCTTTCTTCAAAGAGGGGTTTGCTTCCCTTGCATTACCCTAACTGAGTGGCATGATTTCTTTGAAGCTCAGACGGGTGAGAACATATACTGGCGTTGTCCTTGGTGGACTATTCCTGTAGCAACGGTTTCAACTATGGAGCATTCCGGCATTCTGCTTGTAGGCTTGAGCTCGACCACTTTCTATTTTCCTTCTCGCATTTTGCGTTAGTTAGGTCGTGCTCAGCCGAGTCCTCTGGCAGTGACTCATATGTCCACTTCCTTTCATCATGCTCCGTTTCTGGAGTGTTATCGGCAGTTCTGGTCATCTCGAAAGATGATTGACTCGGAAGATCCCTGAGTAATGCATTTCTGATGTAATCTTTCACACAGCTGTGAGGGGATAAGGGTAGAAAGAAGACAACGATGTGAAGAAGGGATGACTTGATCTAGTTATTCATGCTACACTTCTGTTATTTATGTTATCTTCTCTCTTTTGTTTTTGTTTTTAGAAAAATATTTAGGATTTGCACTTTTTCCCTTTTTGTGTATAAACTTTGTTCGTTAAAGCTAAGCAATGAAAATTTCTCTATTTTTTGATCTTTGATCTTCTCACTTTATTGGCTTGATGTTCATTTTTTCCATATAAGAAAAATTAATCAAAGGTTTTAAAAATAACTTCACATTGAAATCATAATCAGATGGAGGGTTTTGAAAGATGAATCTCGGGTAAGTGTTTCAACTTTTTTTCTTTTTCCCTTTTTGTCATTTTTTTTATTAGGAGAGGGGTTTATTTATGTACAAGTTTGAGCTGAACTTTAGATTGAAGTTGCCTGCGTATCCCAAAGAAAATGAATCAGGGCACAACGTAGTTTCGGTCTGGTTTCTCTCTAGATTTTAACACTCTCCTTTTTTAAGGCCATTTTTTTGCCAAAGCCGCCCTTTCAGATTTTCAACATTACGGGCTGCTCTTACTTTTATCTGGATTGTTTAATTTCATTAGTTTTTTTAACCCAACGAGCCACTCTTATTTTCATCATTTTCTTTTTAAGGGTAGCACTTTTTGAGCAGGTCTAAATTAGTTGGAGAATTGAAAGTGTTTCCATCCAAGTCTATAATAATAATGGCGTCCCCCGTCATGATGGATTTGATTATGTATGGCCCGACCCAATTTGGTTTAAATTTCCCTCTTGGACCAAAGATAGGGGCTCGGATTTCTTTTAGTACGAGGTCCCCTTTCTTGAGGTCCCTGGTCTTGACCTTCTTGTTAAACGCCCGGGCTACCCTTTTCTGATAGCCTTGAACATGAAAGTGCGCTCTCAGCCTCCTTTCGTCGAACAAAAGAAATTCCTCGGAATGATCTCTTTGCCATTTCTCTTCTGGTATACTGCACTCTACTATAACTCTGAGAGAAGGAACTTCTAGTTCTATGGGTAGGACAACTTCCATTCCGTATACTAGAGAGTAGGGGTGACTCCTGTCGAGGCTCGAATTGATGTCCTGTAGCCCCAAAGGGCAAATTGCAACTTTTCTGGCCAATCCTTACTGACTTCTATTGTCCTTTGCAAGATTCTCTTAATGTTTTTGTTAGCCGCATCGACTGCTCCGTTTGTCTGCGACCTGTACGGTGATAACTTGTGCGATGTAATTTTGTATTGTTTCATCAAATCTAGTGCTTCCCCTTGGAAGTGGGATCCATTGTTAGATATGATTTTATGAGGAACACCATATCGGCATATGATATTCTTCTTGATAAACTTGGCCACGTGAGAAGCTTTTAGGACTGAAAATGAAGCAACCTCAACCCATTTTGTAAAATAGTCAACGGCTACTAAGATGAATTCATGCCCATTCGAAGCTTTTGGTGTGACCTTGCCAATGATGTCTATTCCCCAGACTGAAAATGGCCAAGGGAAAGTCATGCTGTATAATTCTGATGGTGGTAGATATACTAGATTTGCATGGATTTGGCACTTGCGGCATCTTTTGACGAACCTAACATAGTCCATTTCTATTGTTATCCAGAAATAGCCTTGCTGCAAGATCTTTTTGACCAACATCATCTCGTTCATGTGTGGCCCACAGACTCCTTCGTGCAATTCTCTTATGATCTCTTGACCTTCTTCGTCAGTTACACAAAGCTTGTTCACCCCAAGATAAGCCCTTTTGTACAACTTTTTGCCACAGATGATGAACTGAGCTGCTAATCTTCTTATGGCTCTCTTATCCTTCTCGCTGACATTCTTTGGATACTTTCCCTCCTTAATGAAATTTTAAATGTCGTGGAACCACGGCAAACCATCTATTTCTTCTGATTCCAAGGATGTAACTTTGTATGCTCTCATGCTCCTCTGTTCAATCACCAAAGGCCTCATTTTGGCCTTTGCTGGTATGTCAATCATGGAGGAAAAAGTGAAAAGGGCATTAGAAAATTTATTCTGAAGCCAGGGTATGTGAATGAAAATAACCTCTTCAAAACTGGGGATGAGTCGATCGAGCTCCTGATAATATGGCATTAGCTTCTCTTCTTTGACCTTTCATTTTCCACTGGCTTGGGAAATGACCAAGGTTGAGTCACCGACCACTTCTATCTTTTTTGCGCTCAATTTCAAGGCAGCTTCCATCCCAACGATACACACTTCATATTTGTCCTGATTGTTGGTAACCTCAAAATTTAGCTTGTAGACCAACGGAACATGCGAGTCATCTGGAGTGAACAATAATATCCCGATTCCATAACCATATTGGCTTGAGGCACCGTCAAAGTATAACATCCATAGCTCGTTCTTAACTGTCAACATGTTTTCATCGGGAAACTAAAATTTTAATTCTTCTTGTCCCTCAACTGGGTGATCTACTAAGAATTCTGCTACGACTCGTCCTTTTACCAATTTCCTGGTTTTGTAGTGTAGTTCGAATTCGGCCAATAATAACAACCATCGGGCCAATCTTCCTGTTAGTGTATGTTTTTTGAATAGGTACTTAAGTGGGTCCATTCTAGAAATCAACATTACAGGGTATGCCAGCATGTAGTGTCGTAACCTTTTAGATGACCATACTAAAGCCCAACAAGTTTTCTTCAGTGGCGTGTATCGGGCTTGACAGTCTGTTATTTTCTTGCTCAAGTAATACACAGCCCTTTCTTCGTTGTTATCCCCTTCTTATGCTAGCATGCAGCCCATTGTAGGCTCATTCACTAATAGGTACAAGATCAAAGGTTTGCCTAATTTTAGAGGGGAAAGCACCGGAGGTTTTTGTAGATACTCTTGGATTGACTCAAAGGCATTCTGGAAATGCTAATCCCACTAGAATTTGGTATTCTTTCTGAGCAGACAGAAAAGAGGTTCACATGATGAAGTCAGTTTTGAGATAAAATGACTGATGAACTGTATTTTTTCAAGGAATCCTCTAACTTCTTTCTCCGTTCTCGTGGGAGGCATTTCCAAAATTTCCTTGATCTTGGAGGGATCCACCTTTATCCCTCTTTGGGTGATGATGAATCCCAACATTTTTTCTGCTGTAACTCCAAAAGCACATTTCTGTGGGTTCAACCTCATTCGGTACTTTCGGATTCTCTCAAAGAATTTCTCTAAGGTTGGGGTATGTCCTTCACGGTCTTTAGATTTAACAATCATTTCATCGACGTATACTTCTACTTTTTTTGTATCATGTCGTGTAGTAACGCCATTGTAGTACGTTGATACGTGGCTCCTGCATTTTTCAAATCGAAGGGCATAACCCTATAACAATATATCCTCCACGGTGTGGTGAACATAGTCTTCTCTCTGCCTTCGAGTGCTATGAGAATCTGATTATATCCTGATAATCCATCCATAAACGATAGCAGTGCATGTCTGACAGTATTATCCACGAGGACGTCTATATGTGGCAGAGGGAAGTCATCTTTGGGACTTGTCTTGTTAGGATCTCGGAATTCAACACAAACTCGTACACAACCGTCTTTCTTTAGCATATGGGCAATATTAGCAACCCACTGGGGGTACTCTATCACCTAAAGAAAATCGGCGTTCACTTATTTGGTAACTTCCTCCTTGATTTTGAGGGCCCAATCAGGTCTTAGACATCTCAACTTTTGTTTTACAGGTTTGGCATCGGGGTAGAGGAGTATTTTGTGTTAGACGTTATCTAGGTCAATTCCAGGCATGTCTGCGTATGACCACGCAAAGGCATCTTTAAATTCCTTTAATAATTTGATTAATGGCTCACGTTCTTCATTTGATAAAGCAGAACTGATCTGGACCATTTG
>JAUTBS010257064.1:0-11249 GCA_032361285.1 Aequorea victoria
TTGGAAGTACCTTCGGACTTTCGGATACGTGCAGAAGCTCCTTTGGATGTGACTGATGCACTTTTCATCATCGGAAGACCACAGGAACCGGTCGATGTTCGATTTAATAAAAAATGGGGTGTCTACACATGTACCTCTTTGGCAAATCTTCTTTCCAAGATTAACATCATGAATGAGATGACCATTTGAATGAAAATTATAGAAAGAAAAAGAAATTCTTAAAAATAGTTGGCAACTCCCACACTCCATCCTTTCTTATAAATAGAGCCCCTTTCCCACACTTTGAAACAAGTCTTTCCACTCTCTCCCTCTCAAGAAATTTGGACAAGAAGAGAAGGAAAGAAAGAGAAGAAAAAGAAGAAGAATGAAGAAGAAGGATAGAAAATGAAGGAAGAAGAAAGGAAGAAAATGAGGAGGAAACTAAAGCTAAGTCCTAACATCCATAAACCAAAACTTACCAAGTAAGAAACTCTTTGAACTCTCCACTTCTCTCCTAATATCATCTTCTTATCTCTAAATCTCTATAAGATAAAAGAAGTATGAAAAAGAAGAAAGATATAAACCAAGAGAAAAAGAAAAGAAAGTATGGAACCTTGTTCTACGAAAACTTTTAATGATCAAAGAAAATGAACGAATAATGTAAGAGATGATGGGTATCTTATGATGAACATATTGTGTTTCTATGATGTGTTTAGACATGCTTTGAATGTGCCAAAATAGGAGAAATTTGATGATTGTGTGTGAATGTTGAAAGTTAACTCAAAATAGTGTGGTTTTAAGCAATCTTGGGAATTTTTGTGTAAAGAAAATGTCTTCAAAGTTAAGAAGTTGTTTCAAACAGAGTCACTTTAGAATGTCTTGAGTGTGTTTGATTTTTGGTTGAATCCAAAAATTCATTTTTGAACTCCTATGCCATTTTTGACGTTTCTGTGTCAGTGACGCAGCAAGTGACGCAGCAAAACAACCAACTTTGGACATTTATAGAATTTTCCATAAAACTCACCTTGAGATGAGACACCTATGACAAGAAATATCTATGAGTCTAGTTTCACCCACAATTTATAAACCTCATTTTTGTTGGGTATATTTCAAGATATTATGTTTCTCCCAAACAGGCTCCTTTTTCAACAGAAATGCTTGTATGAATTGTTAATCCCTTCTATGTTCACAACCAATTCTCGGTTTCTTCATGAAAAGTATATCTAACACAATAAGCTAGCCCTCTGTAAAGTATTTTTAAATCACTATGGAAGAATCTGAAATTCTGAGTTTTGATGGAAAGTGTGGTGTTTGAGTCATTACCTACTCCTATGACATGTTTGCCTCTCTTCAACATCATCCATGTTTATTAACGGGGTTTTGTGACTAAGTCAAATGTTGTTTGATCTTTAGTTTTGTGTTATAACATCTATCATGCATGACTTAAGTCTTGGGTGGGGGTATACACCTTGTATCTAGCTTGGCTAGGTTTGATTATTAGCGAAATGTTATTTGGACAAGTTCACATGGTTTATGACTTAGGTATGTTTCTTGTTATTAGAATGTGTTGGTTTTCCTTCCATGATGTAACCTTGTGATGGGTATGATTGTTACTTTGGTGCATCGAGTCTGACTTATGAACTTAACATGTGCCACTACATCAGGACACGTTAGGGTGGTAGTACCAGGGGAAAGGTTGGCAACGAACTCAGTTTGGACTCTTAGCCTGGCTGCAACCCACCGCCCTTGGAGAATTTATGAACTAGTGGAGGACGTAACTCACTATGGGCATAGTGTGATAAGACGGGTCTTAAGATTAGTTCTAGTCGGGGGCTCGTATGAATCGACTGGGTATTTAGCCCGCTATGAGTTATAGGCTACCCATGGGGAACCGAATCATGATGCTCTCGGTGTTCTATTGAAAAAGTTGTGGGATGTGTGTACAGGTTGTGTGATTCTTTCAGCGTTAAAGGAATCCTCGTCGTGTTCATAGTTATCACCATGCATATGCATATTTTGTTATAAGTTCTTGCCATGTATTATGTGTTAGAAATGTAGGGTTTGGAGGTTTATTTATGGGCTTTGAAGCTCATGGCATTTTATGCCAGGAATTGAAGAAGCGACGATGACTGAAGACTTCACTAAAGAATACGTAAAGCCGTGGCTCACATAATAGCGCAGTGGGCGCACCGAAAGATTTATATTGTTGTAATTTCTTTAAAGTTTTGTCAGGATGTAACACATTAAAATAGGTTATGCTAAGCAGGTGAAAATGATAACATTATTATCTTAATATATATATATATATTAAATTATGGTTGATATTTGATGTTAGAATAACCCTATGTACTATAATTATGTCTCTTGAAGAACTAAATATTTGGGGTGTCACAACTTGGTATTAGAGCTTAGGTTCAGTGAACCTTAGAGGCTTGGGTTATGGGAAAACCTTGCGATCGATGAACAAAAATTCTGTCATAAGTCTATATTTTATAATCTAAGCATAAGCTATGAATAAAGAAAATATTAATTAAGACTATTTAAATTACGCCTTGTAGGATGTCTTCTGATCCCGAACCCGAGGATTTCTTTAAGGAATTCATCAACATGGACGATGAAGTTCTACCCGACGCATAGAATGAGGAGGAACCTATCCATGCAAAACCGTTGGCCTGGTATCATCCTGACGACCTGGAGAATGAGGTGAATGACGAAGGAAGTGATGATGAGTCGGAAGAGGCTCTCAGAAAAATAGACAACGGCGAGGAATTCCCGCCAGTGGAATCAGATGAGGACGAGGGGGTCCCACTTTGGTGGAGACAACCAAACACACCCTAGCAATACCTTATGGGTACAATGGTGTACGCCAGAGTGGCCCCACTAGTACGATGCAGGTGGAAGACGCATGTGTACTCCTATTACGTTTTTGGACCACTGTTCATTATCGAGCAATGCGGGGAGAGATTCGTCCGATTGGGGGTACCACTCGATTTCACCAATCGAGTAGGGGATGCTGCACCGTACGAACTACTCCAGAGTCACCGACCACTGGATGCAGATCGCATCTTCGGTATGGAAGAGAAGTTCGATTTCGAAAACAACCTGACATACACCGAGTGGCGCATCTTATCTACTGATCGCAAAGAACGAAAAACCATAGCGAACGGGGACTAGTACGTGAAAGTGCATTGGGAATGCTATAACATTCATGAAGTGACGTGTGAATTAGAGCTAATGGTCAGGAGGGATTATCCACACCTCTTCTTATAATAGAGTTTAGAATTATGTAAAGGAATGGGAATGTTATGATTTTCTTTTTTTGGATCTTCTCTGAATTCTAACAAATTTTGTATAAATTGTTCCATGATGGATTGTAAAAATTTGTTGGCATGAATGAAATGATCAATTTTATAACTATAGTGGAAATCTAATCATGTGCTAAATATAGATAAATAAAATTAATAATAACCAACTTGATGTTTCCCAAACATCTTTCTTACACGATACCCTAACCCTTTGATCAGATACCAACCAAAACGATGGCTGGAAGAGGAAGGATAAGCTACAACCGGGAGGTCGAACCCAGCCATAGTGCAGAGGTATAAGGGTTAGCACAAATCCTACAACAATTAGCCACCTTATTAAACCCCATACCCGTTAGGATCCAATGAAATTGAGACTGGATTTTATCAGAATTTCAGAAGCAACGGGCTCCCGTGTTCAGAGGGCAAGCAGAGCCGCGTGTGGCGGAAAACTAGATTAGAATGGTAAAGAAATTAATGGACACGATGGATATCCAGAGCGATGGCGATAAGATTGCTCTAGCCATCTATCAACTCGAGAAAGAGGCAGATCACTGGTGGTCCGTGGAAAAGAACAATTAGAACATGACCACTCTCACCTGGAAACAGTTTGAGAAGCTCTTCTTGGAAAAGTACGTCCCAACTACCGTAAAGCAAGCAAAAATGAGAGAATTCCTTGACCTAAAACAAGGAACATTGAGCATGTCCCAATATGTTACATGGTTTGAAGAACTTGTTCGCCACGCTGCAGTCTTAATTCCCGATGAGGAGTCAAAGGCTCGACGCATCGAATGGGGCTTAGAACCATCTGTTAGAGAAAAGATTACTTTCATGCGATTCCCAATATTCTCCCAAGTAGTACAAGCGGCCCTGATGGCCAAAGCTGGGACTGCAGATTCACGTAAAATCTAGAACCAGGGAAATGGCTGACCAATCTGCGGAGGGACCCAAAGAAATAATCATGGAGAAAATTCATGAAAACCATACTCCCGACCGCAACAACAAAACTGACAAGGACCCAGTACTAACTCCCAGTCAACATCGTAGATTACTTGCTTTGAGTGCCGACAGCTGGGGAAGATTACTTGCTTTGAGTGCAGATTACTTACAAGAGCTCAAGAAATGATTAACAAGTGCCCCAATACTTGTGGTTCCAGAAAGAGATGTGAGTTACGCCATGTACTGCGACACGTCGAATGAGGGATTAGGATGCGTTTTGATGCAAAATGGGAATGTTATGGCTTAATTACGGTTCTCGACAACTCAAACCTCACGAAAGAAACTACCCCACACATGATCTGGAGCTGACAGCCATTATTTTTGTATTGAAAACCTGGCACCACTACCTACACGAGGAGTAGTTTGAATTATTTTTTGATCATAAAAGTCTTAAGTACCTGTTCACGCAAAAAGATCTAAATATGAGACAACAAAGATCGATGGAGTTCCTGGAAGACTACCATTTCAAACTGACTTACCATCCCGGGAAAGCTCACAGTCTTGTAGCATGCTTAGCGATAGAGCGATGGAACATGCTAGAAACAATAGGGGAGTTCAACGTCAGCTGCAGCAAGAAAACCAATGAGTTTATTCTGAGCGTGATAATGGCAACACCGGTTTTACTCACAAGCATCGCGAAAGCACAAGAGACAGATCAAGAGACAATCTTCCTAAAGTCCAAAATACCGAATGACGGCACCACTACCGACTGGACCCTAGGCACTGACGGGAATTTAAAGTTCAAGGGAAAAACATTTGTACCAAGAGTTGATGGCCTGCGAGAAGAAGTACTAAAAGAATCCCACCGATCCAGCTTCGCGGTACATCAAGGAGGCAACAAAATGTACCAGGACCTTAAATGACAATACTGGTGGAGCGGAATGAAAAATGATGTAACGGAATTCATGGCCAGATGCTTGACTTGCCAGCAAGTAAAAGCTAAACATCAGCGACCTGGGAAAAGATTGCAACCCTTGCCTATACCCGAGTGAAAGTGGGAGCATATTACCATGGACTTCATCACAGGACTTCCAAGATCACCTTGAGAACACGACGCTATCAGGGTAATAGTTGACCGGCTAACCAAGACTGCACACTTTCTACCAGTAGGGGTCATGTATACTCTTGAATCACTAAGTCGGCTCTACATTTTGGAGATAGTTCGGTGACACGGTACGCCTGCATCAATTGTCTCAAACCTTGATCCGCGCTTCATTTTGAACTTCTGGGGAAGCCTCCAAAAAGCCTTGGGGACGAACTTATGTTTTGACACCGCTTTCCATCCCCAAACTGATGAAAAGTCTGAACAAATGATCAAAATCCTAGAAGACATGTTACGGGCATGTGCAATGGACTTAAAGGGAAGCTGGGAGACGCACCTACCGCTCGTGGAGTTCGCCTACAACAACATCTTCCAAGCCAGCATCGGTATGGCTCCTTGCAAAGCTTTATACGGGAGACCTTGCCGATCACCTTTATGTTGGGCAAAAGTAGGAAAAATAGCATTTTGGGGCAGGAGATTATACAAGAGACGACAGACAAAGTTAAACGCATTCAAGAACGTCTTGTAACTGCGCAGAGTCGGCAAAAGAGTTATGCAGACCAGCGGACTCGACCCTTGAGCTTCAATGTTGGTGACCATGTCTTTTTGAAGATTCACCCTTGAAGGGGTCGTACGCTTCGGGAAGAAAAGAAAACTCACTCCGAGATATACTGGACCGTTCGAGATTCTTCAAGAAAATTAGAGAAGTTGCTTATAGATTGGCTTTACCGCCCCAACTCTCTGGAATGCACAACGTATTCCACGTCTCCATGCTACGAAAATATATGGCAGACCCAGGACATGCGTTAAGCTGGGAGGAGCTCAGACTAGATAACGATACAACCTTCGAAGAATAACCTGTCAGGATACATGATCATAAAGAAAATGTACTACGAGGAAAGAACATTTCACTAGTACGAGTTTTGTGGCGGCACCGAGGAGTCGAAGAATCGACTTGGGAAAGAGAAGACGCCATCTTTGAGAATAGAGGTAACTCTCAAATTTCGGGATGGAATTTTGTTTAAGGGGGTAGGTTGTAAAGACCCGGGTTTTCATAATCCTAAGATTTAAACTTCCATAAACCCTAATGATGCTAGAAATATAATTCCAGGAATTAACCTAATAAGCTTAGGTATTAAGAAGAAATATTAGTCTTCTAATTTATAGCCCAAAGAAGAAACTATGGTCTAAAGCCCAACATGAAAGTTTAAGCCCAAAAACACATAAACTATATTAATAGGCCCAAATTAAATTTTAAAGCCCAGTTAAGTAAGTAATCTTTACAAATCTTAAAAAGTCCAAAAATTAAATCCAAAACCAAAATGGGGACCACATCAAATTTCGAAATTGTAAAATGAAAAAAAAAATGCAAATTTGGAATTACCCAAACAGCCCTTGGCCGGCCACTCTCTTTCTTCCATGAGAGAGTATTGATTTGACATAAATGAAAAAAAAGATACGTTAAGAATCTTGATGGGACTTTTAACCAAAAATAGAAGCAACATATCTTCTACACACTATCATTTTTTCCTCATGATTGAATACTTGTAAAAAATACATATACACATAAATATACATCGTAATAAAAGAAATACATAAAATAACTAAATTAGAGAAGAAAATAAATCAAAAAAGAATAGTAATTTAAAAAGTCCCTAGGAAGACTTTCTACAAAACCCTTTTTCTCATCATGAGAAGGTCCCTTCCAAAGCATGGGCACCATGACAAATTAGGTCATCATGTACCTCTTTGGCAAGTCTTCTTTCCAAGATTAACATCATGAATGAGATGACCATTTCAATGACAATTAAGGAACGAAAAACAAATTCTTGAAAATTGTTGGCAACTCCCACACTCCATCATTGCCTATAAATAAAGCCTTTTTTGCACACTTCGAAATAAGTCTTTCCACTCTCCCCCACTCAATAAATTTGGCCAAGAAGAGAAGGAAAGGAAGAGAAGAAAAAAAGAAGATGGAAGAAGAAGGAAAGAGAATGAAGGAAGAAGAAATGAAGAAAAAAGAAGAGGAAACTAAAACTAAGTCCTGACATCTATAAATCCAGACCTACCAAGTAAGAAACTCTTTGAACTCTCCACTTATCTCCTAATATCATCTTCTTATCTCTAATCCTCTATATGATAAAATAAGGAAGATAAACCAAGAGGAAAATAAAAAAAAAAAGTATGGAATCTTGTTCTAGGGAAATTTTTAATGTTCAAAGAAAAAGAAAAAGTAATGTAAGAGATGATGGGTACCTTATGTTGAACATATTGTATTTTTATAATGTGTTTCGACATGCCTTGGATGTGCCAGAATAGGAGAAGTTTGATGATTGTGTGTGAATGTTGGAAGTTAACTCAAAATAGTGTAGTTTTAAGCAATCTTGGAAATTTTCGTGTTAAGCAAATGTCTTCAAAGGTAAAAGATGTTTAAAATAGAGTCCATTTAGGATGTTTTGAGTGTGTGTGATTTTTGGTTGGATCCAAAAATATATTTTTGAACCCCTATGTCATTTTTGAAGTTTCTATGTTAGTGAGGCAGAACAACAGTCAACTTTGGACATTTATAGAATATTATAGAATAATCACCTTGCGATTATCTACTTATGACAAGAAATATCTCTGAGTCTAGTTTCACCCAAAATTTATAAACCTCATTTTCGTTGGGTATATTTTGAGATATTCTGTTTCTCCCAAATAGGCTCTTTTTTTTCCCAAAAATGCTCGTATGAATTGTTAACCCCTTCTCTGTTCACAACCAATTCTCAGTTTCTTCATGAACAGTCTATCTAACACAATAATATAGCTCTCTGTAAAGTTTGAAAATTTTCCAGTGAGATTTAGTATTTTTAAAGCACTGGGACAAAATCTGGAATTCTGAGTTTTGATGGAAAGTATGGTGTTTGAGTCATTACCTACTCCTATGACATGTTTGTCTCTCTTCAACATCATCCATGTTTATTAATGAGTTTTTGTGACCAAGTTAAATGTGGTATGATCTTTAGTTTTGTGTTATAACATCTATCGTGCATGACCTAAGTCTTAGGTGGGGGTATACACCTTGTGTCTAACTTGGCTAGGTTTGATTATTGACGAAATGTTGTTGTTTGGACAAGTTCACATGGTTTGTGACTTGGGTTTGTTTCTTATTGTTGGAATGGGTTGGTTTCTTTTCCATGATGTAACCTTGTGATGGGTACGGTTGTTGCTTTGGTGCACCTAGTTTGAATTATGAACTTAACACGGACCACTACACCAGGACACGTTAGGGTGGTGGTACCGGGGCAAGGTCAGCAACGAACTGAGTTCAGACTCTTAACCTGGATGCACCCCACTGCTCTTGGGGAATTTATGAACTAATGGAGTACGTAACTTGCCACAGGTCATAGTATGACAAGGCAGATTTTAAGATTGGTTCTAACTGGGGGCTCGTATGAATCGGTTGGGTATTTAGCCCGCTATGAGTCATAGGCTATCCATAGGGAACCGAATCGCGATGCTCTGGATGTTCTATTGCAAAATTCATAGGATGTGTGTCCGGGTTGTGTGATTCTTTCGGTGTTAAAAGTTATAAGTTATTTCCATGTATTATGTGTTAGAAATGTAGGGCTCGGTGTTAAAAGTTATAACCCTTTGATCAGATACCAACCAAACCGATGGCTGGAAGAGGAAGGAGAAGCTACAATCGGGAGGTCGAACCCAGCCATAGTGCAGAGGTATAAGGGTTAGCACAAATCCTACAATAATTAGCCACCTTATTAAACCCCATACCCGTTAGGATCCAACGGAATCGAGCCTGGATTTTATCAGAATTTCAGAAGCAACGGGCTCCCGTGTTCAGAGGGCAAGCAGAGCCGCGTGTGGCGGAAAACTGGATTAGAATGGAAAAAAAATGCTGGACACGATGGATATCCAGAGCGATGGCGATAAGATTTCCCTGGCCGTCTATCAACTCGAGGAAGAGACAGATCACTGGTGGTCCATGAAAAAGGACAATCAAAACATAGCCACTCTCACCTGGAAACAGTTTGGGAAGCTCTTCTTGGACAAGTACATCCCAGCTACCCTTAAGCAAGCAAGAATGCAAGAATTCCTTGACCTAAAACAAGAAACATTGAGCATGTCCCAATATGTCAGCCGATTTGAAGAACTTGCTCGCTACGCCGCATTCTTTATTCCCGATGAGAAGTCAAAGACTCGGCGCATCGAATGGGTCTTAGATCCATCTGTCATAGGAAATATTGCTTTCATGCGATTCCTAACATTCTCCCAAGTAGTACAAGTGGCCCTGATGACCGAAGCTGAGACTGCAAATTCACGTAAAATCTGGAACCAAAGAAAGGGAGGACCAATCCACAGAGGGACCCAGAGGTATAATCATGGACGAAATTCACAAAAACCATACTCTCGATCGTAACAACAAAACTGATAAGGACCTAGTACTAACTCCCAGTCAGCATCATAGATTACTTGCTTTGAGTGCCGATAACCGGGACTTATCAGAAGGGAATGCCCTACTCTTCATGGAATGGTGAGCCAAGGAGGAACGTAAATGACAACCCTAAAGCTGAGGGGATTCAATCAGCAAAGGACAGGGGCAATCAATTCAGAAAGCCAGGAAGGCCGGCGCAACTCGCAGGAGCAGTTGCAAGAGTATTTTCTTTAAACGGAGAGGAAGAAGAGGAACCTTCTGTGATCGAAGGTACTCTTATGTTTTATTGTTCTTTGGTTCAAGTGTTATTTGATTCCGGTGCTTCCCACTCTTTTATCTCAAGAACATGTGCCACAACCTTAGAATTACCTCTCGAACCTCTGAACACAGCTATGATTATAGCCTCGCATTTGAGAGGGCGCTTACCCATTCGCCTAATATGTAAGTCCTGCGAAATAAAAGTTTCAGTCATACGTTTAACATACAACCGTCTCGTCATCAATATGTGCATCTATGACATCATCCTGAGAATGGATTGGTTATCCCAGCATAGGGCAAATATCGATTGTCACAAAAAGAAGATCATGGCTTACACCCCTAGTGGATCATGTTTCCATTTTAACGGGGTAAACATAACGCTTTACCCAGAGTCAGTCGAAAGACTAAGTGGACAGATGACCTAACCGCAAGACTAGCAAGCCTAATGCTCAACAACGAAAGCCAAAAGACTACGTCCATTCGCCGAGTAGTAAATGATTATGAAGATGTTTTTCCTAAAGAACTACCGGGGCTACCACCACAATGGGACCTAGATTTTTGTATTAAACTACAACCTAGAATGACACCCATATCCATGGCTCCTCACCGGATGGCACCCATAAAGTTACGGGAATTAAAGACACAACTACAAAAACTATTGGAAAAAAGATTTATCAGACCAAGTACATCGTCGTAGGATGCACCGACACTTTTTGTTAAGAAGAAAGATGGTCTCTAAGACTCTGCATCGACTATCAAAAATTGAACTGAGTCACGATAAAGAACCGCTATCCACTTCCAAGAATCGACGATCTGTTCCATCAGCTTAGAGGTTCATCCTGCTATTCAAAGATCGACCAGCGATCGGGTTACCATCAACTAAGGGTTCGAGAATAAGATATACCAAAATGGCATTTAGAATGCAATACGACCACTACGAGTTTGTAGTAATGCCTTTCGAATTAACCAATGCCCCTGCCATGTTCATGTGCCTTATGAACAAAATTTTCCCAGCCTACTTGGATCAGTTCATGGTCGTATTCATTAACGACATTTTGATATATTCCTCATCTGAGGAGGAACACGAACAACATCTGAAGATCATCTTGCAAGTACTAAGAGAGAACCAGTTATACACAAAGGCGAGCAAATGCGACTTTTGGTTAAAGGAGGTAAAATTTCTTGGCCACGTTGTATCGGGGGAAGGAATTTTAGTTGACCCATCAAAAGTAAAGAC
>JAUTBS010257175.1:0-11247 GCA_032361285.1 Aequorea victoria
GAGGCTGGTGTCGACCCTTAGGCACAAAAGTGCTCTGTGAGTCGACACACAGAGGCTGTGAGTCGACTCATAGGGAAAAATAGAGGCAATGGGTCGACCCATTCATGGTGTGAGTCGACCCAAATGGGTCTTGTGGTCTTGGCATGATCTCGTGAGTTGACCCAAAGGGGTCTTGTGTCGACTCAAGGCAGGGAAAACTCCATGAGTCGACTCATGGAGGTCATAAGTCGACACCAAAGCACGGGGCCTTCCCCCACGCCACTTGGGTCAACTCAGCAGAGGCATGAGTCGACTCAGCAGGGGCATGAGTCGACCCAACTGCTCACAACAGCCATGGAAGGTTGCCAAAGCTTGGATTTTTCTGTGGTTTCTTCTTCGTTCCTTCACCGTAATTATTTTCTATGATATTTTATTATATTTTAGGATGATTTAAGCATATCATATTAGTGGATTACATCCTAATCTTGTGTGTTTATTTTCTGGTTAATCATACATATATACATACCTGCTATATGAACTATATATATATATATATCTACTGTCATATGTATGTATATATCTCGATTTTAAAGCTCTGATCCATGATTCTAATAATATAAATATGGGATAATCTTATATATTTTCATGCTTGGTGATCTTCATCTAATTATCAATTATTCTATGATGTAACGATATAATATTTATACATATACATTATATATTACTACTGTAACAACATAAGAACAGGGGTGTACATACCCGAATCACCGAATAGTGATAGAGATCCAACGTGAATGATGATGGTGACGATCACGTGGTCGTGCGAGATGATGACAGAGGTGATCGGTGGTGATGGTTGTGAATAGCGGTGGCAACGGTGTAAGGTGGTTCTGGTTGATGGCAATGTATGTGTGCGAAGGAGAGGAAGATAAAGATCGCAGGGATTACGATGATGAGCAATTCAGAGATTGCTTCCATATAAATTGGGATAGGGACCCCCAATATTAGGAATCCCTTCCTGATCTTCTCCTCAAAATCCTCTAACTTCCAAAACTAATTCCATAAGAAAAGGGCAACGTTTGACTCATTATTCTCTGAGCAAACTGCCATCGCTGGCATTCAAATTCCTTTTTTTATTTTTATTCATTTTCTTTAATTAATTAAATTACGTAATAACAAGATAATTAAGCTTCAAGTTTTAATTTGTTTTTAATTAATTTAATATTTCAGAATCTATTTGGTCACTTTATTAAACTTTGTATTTAATTTAATTACTTCATTTGTTAATTAATTAAATTAATTTATTGAATTAATAATTGTTTTAAAAAATTTAAATTTTTCTGGATTTTACAACTGCCTCTTAGAATTCAAGCCTACCAGCAAGAAATGGCAAGGGAGCACAACAAGAAGGTCCGACCTCGGGACTTCTCTCCAGGTGACCTGGTATTACGGAATGTCATGGGCAACACCAAGGTCCCTACAGAAGGAAAGCTCGGCACAAATTGGGAGGGACCCTACAAAATTTGAGCCATCGCAGGAACCGGAGCCTACAGACTCGAGGATCTCAGCGGCAAGAAGGTCCCTAGACCTTGGAACAGAGCTAACTTGAAATTTTTCTTCCATTGACAAGCACATTATCTCGGTTGTACCATGTAATAGTTAAGAGGATTCTCAATGAAAGTTCTTACAGCCATCCTGAGTGTATGTTGCCACAAATTAATATATTCAAGTTTGAAGTAATCGGCTCGAATAGCTCGGTCATGCAGGGGCTTTGAACAGCTCCCGGACTTGAATAGTCCAAACCGGCTCGAATAGCTCGGTCATGCAGAGGCTTTGAATAGCTCCCAGACTCGAATAGTCCAAACCGGCTTGAATAGCTCGGTCATGCAGGGGTTTTGAACAGCTCTCGGACTCGAATAGTCCAAATCGGCTCCAATAGCTCAGTTATGCAGGGGCTTTGAATAGCTCCTGGACTTAAATAGTCTAAACCGGCTCGAATAGCTCGATCATACAGGGGCTTTGAACAGCTCCCGGACTCGAATAGTTCAAAACCAGCTCGAATAGCTTGGACGTACAGAATTAAAGATATAATCCCGAATGAAACACTGGGGACACGACACAAAGAGTTCACCAAACACTCGGGTCTACAAGCTCAGGACTGGACAACACTTGTTCAGTCACCTGAAATGAATAAAACATATTAATCACTGAGGTGTCAGGGTATCGGCACAAAGGGCAGAGTGGAAAACACTTGCACAAATTACTATCGAAAGGTTATGCAATATGGACCGACATCAAACGTGGTCGGCTTTGCAAGTATCAGAAATACAAGCCGACATTCAGTGTTCTCGACGAAAGATGATCAACACTTGTTTGATTTCAAATTCTTAGTATGTATGGCCGAACTCACGAGCTCTTGGCGAAAGATGATCAATACTTGCTTGATTTTAAATTTTTAGTATGTATGGCCGAACTCACTAGCTCTCGGTGCAAGACGATCAGCACTTGGTACAATCTTTCGAAAATCTTGTGATGACAGTCAATGCCAAAAAAGGAATCGTCCTGTCCGACAATCAGTGTTCTCGGCACGACATGCCTCACACTTGTTCAATGTACAGTAAGCAAACAAAGTAAGATAGACCGACCACTAGGTTGTTCGACATAAATGTGATCTACACTTGTACATAAATACTTTCAAAAGATGGAACAAAAGCACCCGACATCAAGCAGTCTCGGCATAAAAGAGCAAATACAGGAAAGGCATAAGTACACAGTTCGGCGAATGAAAGGCTGCAAATTATATTTATCAAAAGGAATGCCCGAAGGCTACAAGACAAAAGTCGGCCTTACAAAAGAGAGAATGACCAAACTCCGAAGTTACAGAACAACAAAACAAAAATACAAAGGAAAATAAAAGCTCAAGTAGTGGCATCCTCGGTAGGGGGATCCACAGCCTCAGCAGCAGGGTCCTCGACAGCAGAATCCACGGCCAATTCAGTTCCAAATGAAGGGGCTTCGAGGAGGGCGAGCGTTGTGTCACTCGGAAGATCGGTGGAGGTGCCCTCGGGAGCATCAGCTAGCTCAGTAACGGTAGATGGAACCTCGGCCCACAGCGGGGAGGATTCCTCTACGTTCAGCCTGGCCAGAACAACCGTCTAGCCTTCCCTCCGACCGACCTGAGTTAGTGCATCCTTCACAGTGGTTACCTGGCAGACGACCGTCTCGATCCTGGCATCGTAGCAGACCTGCCAGGCGTCGTCCTCCCGCTCTACTTGGGTGGCCTCCATGTCGGCCTAGACTTGCTTCAGAGTGTCCAGCTCTTCCTAGACGTGCTTCATGGCCTCGAATGATGACTCGGCCTTCGCTAGCGCTTCGGCCAAGTCAGTCTCTTTTGCGCGCGCAGCCGCAAGCTCCTCAAGGGTCGATTGCAGCTTATCTTCGACAGCCTGCACATCGATCGTCCTCTACTCTAGAGCCACCACTGTCTCGGCCCTAGCATTCTCGGTTGCGACCAGTTGGGTTTTGATATCGCTAAACTGGCTGAGCAAGATGTGAATGTCCTGCATGCTCTGCACTAACAAAATAAGAAAGTCAAGAAACATATAGAAGCCGAAGATCGAAACAGGAAGGAATGCAAAAGAGAGGAGAAACGCTACCTGGACACCAGCGTGAAAGGCCGAGCCAAAGAGGTGGCCATCGTTTTTGCCTACCCTTGCTTCCATGTCCTTTAAAAGGAGTACGACATTCGATAAGGCGTACGACATGGAGGGCGTGTTGGCGGATGAAATCTGAATTGTGATCGGCTCACCGTCGTGAGTCAACCTCAGTGCTCATACATCGAGGGCCCCATCATCATCTGGGATGACGAACGGCTCCACGTTGGGCTGGGCAGTAGTGACATCGGTCTGGTGCCTCAACTGTTTCCTCCTGGTCAATGGGGTACATCCTCAGCCTCGGCGGTTGGAGACCCGGTTGCTTGTTGGACTATCGGTGCTCGGCGAGTGGCCGCAGGTATGCGAGAGTTCAAACCCTGAGGGCGCAGAGAAGTCTGGCTGGTGGAGCCTGGTGCCCCAGTAGCAGAAGCACCGAACACCATGGACATCAGGTTAAATTTTTTGGGAACTCTCAGCATGGTGGAAGTAGAAGCAGAGTCCGTGCGGAGCCTCTTGACCAGAGTGTGGGTGTAGGACAGCTTGTACCACAACAAGTAAGGGGCATCTCGGCACTGAAGAGTCAGCACTTAGTCGATGATGACTAACCTGCCGAGTTTCTTCTTTCGAGAACTGAGGTCGGCGTCTGCACAAAGGAAAACAAGGATGTCAGTATTATAGAGGCAACAACAAAAATAAGGAATGAAGACGAAGAACGAAGCCGACCTGGTACACCTTCGAACCGTGGCACATATCGCCCCTGCTCGCCCGAGCTATACTCGAAGTTCCCACTTACGAGTAGGAAGTCAGCGGTATTCTTGTCCGAGCCCAGCATGTTAGTGACCAGCTCCCTCAACTGATCTCAAAGATGAAGGTAATACGTGCTCATGTCCCTGGTGTGGCCGAGGGTCTAGCAGGAAATTTTTTTGGGGATGTCGAGATCACAACCGAGCCAGCGGTTGATCTCAACAACCCCCATGATTATTCGAAAGAAATTGACAGAGACTTGATGAGGGCAGAGGTGGCATTCGATGAACATGCACCGAAGAAGAGGGTGGAGAGGGAACAAAACTCTCCCTTCGATGATTAACACTATTGGAAAGGCCACATAATCGAGGGAGCACAGGTCCTTGTCCGAGCTCTCGTCATAAAGCTCGAGGCCGACATGGTCAGGGATTTTATATTCCCTTCGGAACTCGGCCATAGCCGAGGGTGAGGAACACATGCTTCAAAACTTATCCATTTCAAATGTCAATGAAGCACGGCCTACGAAGGAGATCGAGATGGCCAATAGACCTAACCTCGGTGCTAAGACCGAGAATGAGCGAGAGATAAAAGTTTGAATCCAGAAAAATGGAAGAAATGGAAAACGAGGGACAAGTCCAGAAGCTACAACAATGGCAAAAGATAAGAGACCATAAGAAAGACCAGAAATAGGGCAGAAACCCCCAAATACAAAACCAGAAAGAACTCAAAATGAGGCACAGGGAAAGATGCACAAAACTGATGCCAATAAAGGCCAAAAGGAAGATACCATGTACAAACTTAAGAGAAAAAGGGGATTCGACAAACAAAAGTAAGAGAGATACAAGAATGAACTTACTAGGAGATGATAATGACGACGGTGATAATGAAGGCAAAGACCGGTAACGGAGGTTAAGTATTTCGGCAAAGATGATCGACGCGTTCACTGGAAAGACTTAAGTGGGAGAAGCTTCTGAGGCAACGAGAATGGATAGCAGTAGAGAGAGATGGAGCGCAGAGAAGAATGAATCAGTTGGAGTTTCAAAAGTCTAAAAACGAAGGTGGTTGGGGCTTTTATAGAAACTGGGGGAGAAACAAGGGGACATCCCCTCGAAACGTCAACAGTACGTGGGCCAATCAGTGTACAACACGTCACGACCAAACTCCAAAGATATGAGACGATGCTTCAACGGTCACTTCAGGGCCAAGCTGCGGACCAATGAGGACCCTACACATCATGACCAAACACATTATTTGAGAACCGAACCAACGAACCATCATGACTGCTCGGGAACGCCGATATCCCACCAACCAGGGAAGGAGACGTAAGGACCGAGACAAAGGAGGCAATGATGACCTGACCCTCGAGCCCCGTCCGCGCAGACCCCTGGCTCAGTTCCCCAGACGTCACCATAGAGCATTGATGATCACTCCAAAACGTCAACCATCAACAAATCTGTGACTGACACGTGAAGACCGAGCACGCGTCTCAAGGACCGTACAACACCAGTCAAATACCAAGATCTCGAGACCTTGGACCGAGAAACGCAGCTCCAACACTTCGGTACAAAGCACTAGAGCTTGGGGAAAATGAAGGAGGCCGAGCTCCGGATAACCTAGCCTAGTGGGTCAATAATGGTGATGTGGGTCGAACTCGTGGTAGTCCGGCCCAATGGTCGAAATGCACAGTCAACCCAAGGACATAAGGTGTTCTGACCGACCCCTAGTGGTTTGGCCCATAGCCCTACAACAGATGATACACTACGCCAGACAGGACGAGGCCGACCAGTCGCGTCCTCGGCCCCGGAGAGAGCAGCACGCGCTGACCGAGCTGGACGCTGTGGTCCGTACGGTCGAAAGACATGCCATTAATGCTCATTAATGCCCTACACGCATTTGACGGGATAGTAGCGAGCCCTGACATTAAATGTGGTGCAGACGCCGTCATTTCCAAAACAAGGACTGACAACAGGATTATCAACGATATCGTGTGCCAATGATTCCGGACTGACAGCATATATAAGGTGAGAATGAGACACAAAGGAGGTACGCAATACATGCATAGTAAACCCTAATTCTCTCTCTAAGTTTCCTCTCTTCCTTTTCCTTCTTCTCACCCTAACCAGTACTAATCCGATCGTCATAGGGGGTTTTCGGCCATAACCCGCCGGCCAGTTTACGTTTGTCACTCTTGCAGCTTCCCCATATCAAACTTGGGACAGCCTGGTGAAATTTTCATCCGATCCATCACACCCTACAAATTCACCCCGTATAATAGCAATATCATTTAATCTCAATATATCACAATAGATTCCATTATTCTTTAATCAAAGTCTTTGAGGACTTGAGCGCGAGTTCATTCTATATACAGATTAAGAAAAATATAGAATTTAATTTACGGGTCAAAATAATAAGTAAAGGTATTTATGTCCAGATATTCAAACAATGGACCTAAGACTCAAAAAATACTTTAGCGGGATTAAATGCAGAAGACACACTGAAAATTGAACTTCTAACCAATTTCTCGAACTTAAATTCTGTTACTATTGTTATTTTTCGGTGAAAATATGACCATTGTTATTTTGGGATGAAAATATGACTTGTAAAATTGCCATGTTAGCATACAAAATTTTCTTTTAAAAAATTATTAAATTACTAATTAAAATAAATAATAGTGTCAGAGGACATACATAATCTTTTGGGTTAATTACACTTAGACTCCCTCTATTTAAAAGTAATTACACTTAGATTTTCTCTATTTTTCGAAATTACAGTTACACCCCATGTCTCAAATTTCCTAATATACCCTTTAATTCTTCTTCTCCGCTCTTCTCTTCCAAAAGCCCTAAAATCGATGAACCCAATCACCAACACTCAACCCAACCCCCACTAACCAAAACCGAAATACTTCATCTTGCAGCTCGCCGAAAATCATATTTTTTCTCTTTCACTCTCTCCCTCTCCACCACAACCTGCATCTTCTCCTCCCACCAACAACCCTTCCCCCACCACCACGACAAGCTTCACTTCAGTGAAAACCTGGAAGACGAATGGTTCATCACCACCGTCGTTCGTCATTCACCGTTCGCCATAAACATCAAGCTTTATACACCATCGTTCGCCATCGACATCAAGCTTTATACATCGCCATTTTTCTTTCACCTGCATCCGTTCTCTCTCTTTCTCCATCCGAGCCACCGTCGTTCGCTGATCTGCGCTTCTTTGTCATTCGTCATCCGAAGCCCTCTTCATCATCCTCCTCTTCTTTTGTATCCACCATAGCCGAGTATTTAGGTCCCAACACAGGTAAGTACTCAATCAAGAAGCCGATTTGGGGATTGCTCTGTTCGCCATCCTCTGTTCTCTCTCTCTTTCTCCCCGATTTGGGGTTGATTTGGGGCTGATTAAGGGATTTAGGAGTTTGGGTTGACTTAATGAGGGATGATGAGTGAATTTTGGTAGATTGATTGTTACGGAGAAGAACCCAAATGGCAATTTTGTTTCAAGTTGAAGAATTATAAATACCCATGTTGATACACGATGAAAAAATTGGCAATTTTTGTAAATCATTTTTTGTGAATTTTGTTTGTATATTTGCTGATTTACGAGGAATACGAGTTGATATCTAAATTTGACCTCAATTCTAACTATATGAGTGTAGTGTTGTGCGAGAAGGGTTTAATAGTACTTGTGTCATACTCCAATTTGGGAATGGTGACCGGCAATGAATTGTGGGTCTTAGCCCAATAAGCTAAGTAAGTCTTAAACAAAATTAGTTAACTATAAACTAATTAATTATCCAATTTTATACATTTAAATACTAAAAATTTCTTTCCTTATATATATGGGTCAACAACCCAAGAAGAAACCATAAAGATGTCCAAACATGACATAAATTGGTCAACAACCCAATAAACTCATAATGTCACAATATCATATGATAATGTAAACTATGCGGAAGAAAATGATAATATGATAATATGATAATGAGATGTCCTAGAGGTCGAGAACTTGGATCCCCCACATCAGTCCATCAACTAGATCTCAACTCACAAGTTACCTGAAAATATTATGGAACAACGTCAGTATAAACTGGTGAATAAATTCATGCATAGTATATACAGTTTTAAAACAGGGGTTAAAATAAAGTGTCTGATAACATAACATGACATGGTAACTATAACAGTATAAATATGGGTAATCACAAAATTCTTTTTATCTCTTTTCATTTTATTCATTTTCTTTTGAAAATACATATGTTTTTCTTTTCAAGTTGGACGTTAAGTGTCATCATCTCATATAATAACAATATCATGATAATATGGTAAAGGTGACATGCTCATACACGAGTGAGAATAATCAATCAGTGCAATAATAATAAACTGTGCATATAATCAGTATTAATGTCACATTTTACTTGAGGTCTCTTGATCCTTGGATCCAATATCGACATTAGAGTTACCACGGGTTGGCGCCTGGAATTATTCTCTACACGATTTTAGTTAACGTCACCGGACGCACCCGGGCTGTCCCTTAACTATTGAGTCAACTAAGGTCAACACGGATTCAAACCGGTTCTTTTCCTTAGCCGGCCAAAGTCACCCCCGAAGAGGAACTATCCCTTAGACTATTTTACATCCCAAGAATCTCATCTCATGATCGCACCATATATAAAATAAAGAGTATCTCTTTTTCATTATCTTTAATTCAAAGATGCCATGGTTTTCACAGTAAGGTACATCATACATTTATTTAAAGACATTTGAAACATAAATATTTTCTCTTTAAATATTTATATAAAGAGTTTGCATATAACACGAAAGTAAAACCATTTATATTAGATTTTGTATAAATAGTGTAATGGAAAACATTTAAAACCATTTTGGGGTATGGAAATTTATTTTGAAATAAAAATAGCATGAAAACTACTCACCTCAATTCCAAGCTATCTTCTACTGAACAATGGATGCAAATAATCTCAACCTAATATAATGAAATAATACAAAACATTAAACAATACTAAATAATCTATTTAGAACTACCAAACGATCCCTTAACCCATTTAATATTTTCCATGTGTGTTTCTGGTGTTTCATTAACTCAAATCAAATCATTTTATCCTTTAATCTGATTCCCAAACATGGCCTAAGTATTGGAATTAATTTTTTTAAATTTATTTAAAATGTATCGACCATGAGTCGACACAATTGGCCCTTGTGTCGACCCAAACAGGTCAAAAGAGAAGGATGAGTCGACACCATAGGGCTGTGTTTCGACTCAAGGTGGTAGGTGGTCACGATATAAGCTATGAGTCGACACACAGAGGCTGTGAGTCGACCCAAACCCCTCAAGTTGGTCATGAGTCGACACACAGAGGTTGTGGATCGACCCAATGTGGTCTGTCAAAGCATAACAAGGGCTGTGGGTCGACTCATGGGGTCTGTGAGTTCACCCAATGGGTCTCGAGTGTCAAGGGGTCAATGCCAAAGGGGCTGGTGTCGACCCTTAGGCACAAAAGAACTTTGTGAGTCGACACACAGAGGTTGTGGGTCGACTTATAGGGCAAAACAGAGACAATGGGTCAACCCAATCACTGCGTGAGTCGACCTAAGGGACTAGTGGTCTCGACATAGTCTCGTGCGTCAACCCAAAGGGGTCTTGTGTTGACTCAAGGCAGGACAACATCATGAGTCAACTCATAGAGGCCATGAGTCGACACCAAAGTACGGGATCTTTTACCCACGTTGCTTGGGTCGACTCAGCCGAGGCATGAGTCGACCCAACTGCTCACGGCAGCCATGGAAGGTTACTCAAGCTTGGATTTTTCTGTGTTTTCTTCTTCGTTCCTTTACCTTAATTATTTTCTATGATATTTTATCATATTTTAGGATAATTTAGGCATATCATATTACTGGATTACATCATAATTTTGTATGATTATCTTCTGGTTGTTTCGATAATTATAAATACCTGTTACATGAACTATATATATATATATCTATATATATCTACTGTTATATATATGTGTGTGTATATCTCGATTTCAAAGTTTCAAGTTATGGCTTTTACTGATATAATCATGGTAACTCTTTATTTAATAACATGGTTAGTGGTTTACTACTTAATTACTGTGATAAAAAAAAGTGATACATATATATACATGGACGTATCTACTGTAAAATCGAAACAGGGAACTAACCAAGAATCACCGAATGGTGAAGAAGATCCAAACGAGGATAATGATGGTGATGACCTCGGTGGTCGCGTAATGCAACGACGGTGTTGAGTGGTGGCAGAGGTAGCCGACGGTGATGGAGTGTGTGAAGCAGAGAGATCATGAGAGAGCAAAAAGATTACAGAGGGAATTCTGAGAGATGGAGAATGATAGGATTTCCAAGGGGAGAGGGATCCTATCTACTAAGGAAGGGAGGGAACGAAATTAGGGATGAGATCCCCGATTTCCCTCCATGTTTTCACAACAGATTTCTCAAAAAGGGAGATGTGTATTGACTCCTTCCATAACGACGTCTTAGCAGAAAAATGGCACACAGCTGGCCAACCATCATCTTTACTATTCTTTTCTTTATTTTTTTCTTTTAATTTATTTCTTAGTTAATTCTATTTATTACTACCAGTTAATTCAATTTAAGTTTAATTAATTTTTCAAAAGCGTATTTTCAACATTTCATTTAATCTTATTTTTATTTATTTAATTAATTTGTTAGTTAATTACTTAGATGATTTATTGAATTAATAATTTGTTTAAAATTTTTAAATTGTACTAGGTTTTACATATCCTGCCATGATTATGTTGATGTACAAACTATTTCATATTCCCTATTTTGAACTGTATTAATATACATGATTCCATTCA
>JAUTBS010257286.1:0-11247 GCA_032361285.1 Aequorea victoria
CTCAACCAAACACATAATCCAACACCTATACACATGCTTAACCAAGCTAATCCACCACAAGAATTCTCGAAATCTCAACATTACAATAAAAAAAAATCAAATGCTCTAAAAAATTAATCACAAAAAACATGAAAGCACTTTTGACACATTGCAACAAACACTTGATATGCATACTCTCAACACCAAGACAAATGCCTAATTTCTACATTTTCAAACCTAACAAATGCACACATTCAAAATTCAACAATGATATGTTGCACAAACTAAGGATAATTTCAAAATCCAACGATAATTCATGCACAAATCAACAATTTTTTGAAAACTCAATGAAACCCCCTCTAACCCAACATTCAATGGATGAACGGCCAACACATGCATAAGAATGCAAATCAACCTAAGATCTCAAACAATCAACCAATTCTAGCAACGAAATTAAAAAATCACTCACCACAATATTATAAGAGGAATAAGATAGATGATTCCCGATATCTCATAGAACCTCTTTAAAGGCATCTTGCCCTAAGATAAATGAGCCAATGAAAGGCCGAGTGAAATGATGAACTTGACCCTCAAAATTATATTTCTCTTCTGAACCCTCAAAATTATATTCCTCTTCTGAACTCCCGGTAAAAGACATCTCTGACAAATCTTGAACCTGAATGATTCTAGAGAAAAGTAGGAGGGTTTTGGAAAAGACTAAAATGAATAATAAGAGAGTAAAAATTGGGCTTTAAAATCCCCCACCAACTGAGTCAACTCAGTCCCAAAAAAAATAAAAATTCAGGTCGGAGACCACCGGACCGTCCTTCCTCTTGGGCCAGACCGGGCAACTGAAGAGGTTGTCCGGGCGCTTTGTGCCGGACCAACCTTCCCCTTGGGCCGAATCCCATTGTTCATTTTTGTTCCCCCATGTGCTCAAAGATTTGTCCCACGCACCCCGAATTGAACTTGAATAATCTCAAAAAGACCCCATTTTGAACCCTTACAATTCAAAATTCAAAAGCGCAAAAGTCAAAATCCAAATTCAAAATTAGAAACTCGAAATTCAAGTTTCAAATTTAAAATTCGAGATTCAAAATTCAAGACTCAAAATTCAAAATTTAAAACCAAGATTCAAAGTTCAAATTCAAGTCAAAGTCAAATGGTCCCCTGGACCCTAAAGTCGAACAGTACCCCTGAATCTTAAAGTCAAACAGTTTCATGGACCTTAAAGTCAAATGATCCATTCGACCTTAAAGTCGAATGGTCCACTGTATCTTAAAATCCAACAGTCCCTTGGACCTTAAAGTCAAACGGTCCCCTAGACCTTAAAGTCAAACGGTCCCCTGGATCTTAAAATCAAATGATCTCCTGAATCTTAAAGTCGAATAGTCTCTTGGACCTTAAAGTCAAATGATCCCCTAGACCTTAAAGTTAAACTCAAATGGTCTCCTGGACCTTAAAGTCAAATGGTCCCCCAAACCTTAAAGTCAAACTCAAATAATTCCTTGAACCTTAAAGTAAAACTCAAATGATTCATTGAACCTTAAATTCAAATGGTCCACTAGACCTTAAAGTCAATGGTCCTCCAGATCTTAAAGTCAAACTCAAATGATTTCTTAGACCTTAAAGTCGAACTCAAATGGTCCCCTAAATTTTAAAGTTAAATGGTCCCCTTGGATCTTAAAATCAAATTCAATCTCGATTCCCAAAACTTTGAAATTAACTTCAGTTCTCAACGACCTTAAGCTCTTTTGGTCCTCGTGACCTTAAAAATTTAGTTTTATTTGCTTCTCTATGTTTGCATTGCCCCATGAACTATGATGTTCTAATCTCTTGCAAAGGGGTACGTAGATAGCTCGAAGAAATCAAAGTGCGACCACATTCATGGTGCTTTGCTTATTTTCGCCCAAGTATTAGCACCATGACAAAAAAGACTTGCCTATAGTCTTCGTCATTTATTTCTCCCGACAAGTTACAGGACGAGCTGTGTCAAAGAAGGGCATCTATAGACACCTCATTTTTTCAGGTCTCAATACTTAAATCCGTCAATATGATCCGAACTCGATGATGAAAGTCGGAAGCACGACACGCCGAATATCAAGTTAGGAGAGTTGAATTTTTCATCATGTTTTATCTTTTTGGAAATCTTTTTTTTTTTCAAAACAAAAAGTTCTAACCTTATTTTAATTCCAAAATATTTACAAAAATTCCTAACCTTGTTTTAATTTTAAAATATTTTCAAAATAATCCCTAACCAATTTTTAATATAAAATTCCTCCAAACACACTCTTAAGTCCGAAAGCCCAAACCATTTTCAAAATATTTTAAATCTAAAAAGATTTTAAAGAAATTCAAATCTTTACTTCAAAATAAAGAAGAATATTTTTTAAAAGAAAATTTAAAACCTTTTTTAAATCAAAATTATTTTTCCAAAAAATCCTAAAAGCTTTTTTAATCAAAAGAATTTTAAAAATATTAAAAATAAAAAGTTTATCGAACTTGGGACTCCTTCAAATAAAAAGAATTCGGAATTTGAGAGTTTTATGGGCTTTGAACTCTTATTTTTTTAATAATTATCTAAAAAATTGGAAAAAAAAATCGAAACTCTCAAGGAAGGCCGGATCGTCCAAATCTCCCTGTAGGAAGGCCACGGTAATTTGGACCGGCACTCTATGAAAGGTTGATCAGCTTTTTCCCCGGTCTTGATTTTTTGGTTTTTGTTCTGCGATTTTGGCTTCTTTGACCCCCGAGGCCTATCTTGAGTCTGAAGAATTATCAAAAGAGTTCGGAATTGACCCCGTTGACTCCTCTATATAAATAAAGACTAACCCGAGAGTCAAGAATGCATAGAAGAGAGCTCAAGAATCCCCGTATAACTCAATTCATACACTTACTCTCTCAAGCCCTAACAATCTGGATTCAAAAAAATTTAAAATTTCAGAACTCTTAAAGTCTAGCAACCTTAGAAGCCACAAACTCGACGATCCCGCGACTCTAGATTCGCGATTGATGGTTCAATCAACTTGACATTCGACGACAAATTCAAAAGTAAAAAACGTGAGGGCAATCGACAGATCATACGAACGAATTTCTATATTTCGCGTTTGAATGTATTTTTCTCTATTTCCTCTTTTCCAAGTTTATATAAACGATCTATGTTATAAAGTGACTAAATAGGCGTCTTTCTTTAAATATTTTATATTTTTGGAAAAAAACTATTTTTCAATCAAATATAAAAAAATGATTGATCGTCGATCTGTCATTTAGTCGCTTTATAATGTAATATAATGTGATCATCGCTTTCTCTTTTTTCATTTTCATTTTGTTAGTATGGGTTGAACGGGAGTACTTTGAAATTTAAGAAATACTTAGCAACTCGTTGGTGTCACACCCCAATTTAAAAAAGGTGACCGGCCATGGATATTGGGTCTTGTCCCAATGAACCAAGAGAGCCGTAACTATACATTTAGCTAACAATATGTTAAAAGATCACAATTGTCAAGAATTTAATCAAGTAAAATCTAATATAATTAATGTGGGACAAATAGCCCATAATATCTCAATATGTTGTCTTAACAACTCATAATCAACTCATAATCAATTTACTGTTTAATTAAACGCGGAAGCAAAAAATGCATGTCCTAGAGGTCTTATTCCTGGATCTCCTGAAGCTATCGAGTCCATCATCTAGTTTCTTTCTTGATTACCTGAAAATTTTATTGTACAACGTCAGATAAAGCTGGTGAATGGAAACATGCATAATAGGATACAGTTCAAAATATGGGATTCAAATATCTTTGTACATTAACATAATCATAGCATGATATATACAGTAATATCAAAAAGGAGATCACACAACCCATCATTTCATTTCAAAAGGGCGATCATTCAATCCATCATTTTATTTCAAAAGGGCGATCACTCAACACATCATTTCATTTCACAAGGGCGATCATTCAACCCATCATTTTATTTCATGAAAATATATATCTTTTTTCATAAGGTCTCGTTATCAATACGAGTCACCAAGATCTCAAACTGGACATCAGAGGTGTCCTTAAATCATCAGACATAAAAGTATCTATATCATAATAATAGTATAACGATATGCTCATCAAAGAGTGGAAGAAATTAATCAAGTGCCACAGGAACAGCCTGAGCATAACAAGTAACCAATGCCACATCATAACTTGGGGAAGTCCCGACAAATTGGATCCAATATCAAAATAGGGTCACCATAGGTTGGCGTATGGGTTTATTCCCTAAACGATCCTGGTTAAGGTCACCGGACGCCCCGAGCTGTCCCTTAACCGTTGAGTCAACTAGAGTTACCACGAGATTCAGACCGGGTCTATTTCCTAGCTGGCCAGAGTTATCTCCGTAGAGGGCTTTTCCCTGGACTTTTTCATTCATAAGAATTATATCTCATAATCGCACCATATATTTAGAAAAAGCTTGTAAAATATTTGTACCATTATTTTATAAGAGAGTATCATATAATATCATTAAAAAACATTTAAAATATATGCAATTTCTTTTCAAAGTATTTTGGGAAATACGAAGATTTTATTGAAAGTACATAGCATGTAAATCCACTCACTTGATATCCAATGAAAGCTCAAATGAAAAAGCAATGTAATCTATGGTTCACACGTCACTCTGATTGTACAATGTAATAATCATAATCAATAACCAAAGCTAATAAACCGAATTAACAACCAAATGGACCCTTCCCCATTTTATAAGTTTTAATCTTTATTTTTGGTGTTTAAATTAATCATTAATTAATTTAATTTATCATTAAACTGATGCCCAAACAGAGTCTAAATATTTAGGATTAATTTTGAAATATTTTTAAGATTTTTCAGTTCTGTGAGTTGACCCAAATGGTCTCTGAGTCGACCCAAAAGGGACACATACACTTGTGAGTCGACACAGTAAGGCTGTGTGTCAACTGAAAGGAAGAAGGTCTCGGCATATGCTTAACAGGCAATTGTAAGTCGACTCATAGGGTTTGTGAGTCGACCCAAATCTCTCAGGTGGCCATGAATCAACACCACAGAGGCTGTGAGTCGATCCAAGGTGGTAAGTCACGGTCTAAGGTGGCTATGAGTCGACCCAAGCCTCTTAGGTCATCATAGGTCGATGCAGTGAAGGTATGTGTTGACCCCAAGGCATGGAAAAGGTACTGTGAGTCAACCCAAAGGATAGTGAGTCGAACCAGAGGGTAGAAACCCACGGCATGGCCATCATGAGTCGACCCAAATGGGTTGTGAGTCGACTCAAAGGCAAGGCAGTTGTCATGGGTTGACCCAATGGTCCATGAGTCGACCCCAGGTAGTTTGGCCTTCATGAGTTAACTCACCCTCCACTCCACATGAGTCAACTCACTAGTGATGGACAACAACTTCTACGGGACGTGAGTCGACTCATCCAACGTGTGACTCGACCCAAAGTTTCACACCAGGGATTTCCATGGCTGAAATCCCTGATCCCGGATCTTTTCTTTCTTTCTTCATGGTTTATTTTTCATGCTTATTTTTCTCGTACAGCCGAGTGATATACACACATATATATAATATTTTATGTGATATATATTTCTATACATAGTTTTATAAACATCTGACTGTTATGTATATATATATTACTGTTTATACATATATATCAATATATAAATCAAAGTCTACTCCTCTGATTTCTGTTACATTCAATTAGTAACCATGGTATATTCATATACGTTTGCATCATTAAAAGATTAAACATTTTTCTTGTGAACTAATTAACCATATAACAATGTGATATATATATATATATATATATATCTGTATCTATATCTTGAACCAAAGGGTGTGAGTAAGACAAACCAGGGATCACAAAGGTGACGATGATGATGGAGGTGCTCACGGTGGCAACACCGACGTTGGTGGTGATGGTGCTCAGTAGGGATGGCGATTTCGCCCGTCCCACCCCGCCCCCGTATGTTCCCGTCTCGATTTTTTCGGATTTTCTCCACTCCCGATAACATGTGGGGCGGGGACGGTATTTGCTTCCCCCGCCCCGATTTTCCCCACCTCGCCCTCGATTATATAAAATAAATATATTTTTATATATAAATACAAAGATAAATTTTTTTAAAAAAAATAATAATAACACTAAAACATAAATAAATTATATTTATTTTTCATTTTTATCTTTATTTCTTATTTCTTTTTTTATATTTTAATTTAAATCATTCATCAATTATTATTTTTTATTTACTATATTATTTCTAACTCTTATTAATATTACTCTTTTAAAATATACAAAACATCTCCAAAAAATATCCGTCCCCGCCCCGCCTAGCCTATTTCCCAACTTTCTCTCCCTGTTCCCGCACCGAAAAAATAGGGGACGGGGATGGTACACCCCATCCCCGCCTTATTGCCATCCTTATACCCAATCGACCAAGTACTACTACAGATCAGGAATGACTCTAAGCTACGGTGGCCGAGGAAGTTGAAAATTCTGCCCAATTAGAGGAATCAAGATAAGTATTGTCGATTCTAAAAAGACTATGACCATAACACCGAGGACTGCTTCGATTTAAAAGAGTTGATCGAAGCGCTGATCCAAAGAGGAAGGTTGAGCAAATTTTTGGTTGTTCAGCAAAATAGGTAAGAGTCGAGACGTCATTAGGATAGACCTCCACTAGCCGACAGAGACGGGGAACTGGCAAGAGAGGTCAGGGTCATCTCTAGGGGGTTTGCTGGTGTTGAAAAAAGTAGCTCATCCAGAAGGGCTCATTCCAGTAGATTAAGAACTAAGGGGGCACACGATGTCTATGTGACCAACCGATCGAGCAAAACTACTAGGACAGATGAAGTTACAACCTTCTCTGACAGTGATTCTCGTGGAGTGCAATAGCCTCATGATGATCCTATGGTCTTCACCATGGTCATTGCAAACTATAAGGTGCATAGGATTTTGGTGGATAACGATAGTTCAACTGACATTCTCTTATTGAATGTCTTTGATCAACTCAACATAGGCAGAGAAAAGTTACACCCAGTCAAATCGCCTTTGATCGGGTTTACTGGAGAAAAGGTTCAGCCTCTAGAATCCATCGAGTTGCTTCTCACAATTGGCTCTAGCCTCAAAAAGACCACCAAGATGATCAACTTCCTAGTGGTAGATTGTGTGTCGGCCTAGAATATAATTTTGGGAAGAACCACCTTCAACCAATTAAGGGTGGTCACATTAACCTACCACCTAAAGATCAAGTATCCAACTAACAATGAAGTGGCAGGGCTTAGAGCTGACCAGATGACATCAAGAGAATGTTATGTTACATCTCTTAAAGATCCAAAACCGAAGGAAATAATGACTCTCGACACTGCTAAAGTAAGAGATGAGGCATCGATCCAGGAAGGAGAGCCAACAGGGGAGTTGGTCAAATTACGCATAGACAAAAGCCAACCAGACCGTGAAGTTCAAATTAGATCAACTCTGTCTTTTCAGTTCCTGGCAGACCTGATCCAGTTCTTGGAAAATCACCTATCAATTTTTGTTTGGACATACGAAGATCTGCCCAAATGTGATCTCACACAATCTCTGCGTTGATCGGCTCCACAAGCCAATCAAGCAGAGATATCAAATCTTCGCCAGAGAAAGAAATAAAGATATTGTAGTGGAAGTTGACAAATTGTTAAAGGTTGGATTCATTCAGGAGATACGCTATCCAGACTGGTTAGCTAATGTAGTTATGGTGAAAAAGCTAAACGTCAATTGAAGGGTGTGTGGACTTTAATGACTTAAACAAGGCATGCCCAAAAGATAGCTATTCCCTCCCAAGAATCGACCAGTGGGCACGAACTACTCAGTTTTATGAATACATTCTCAGGGTATAACCATATTTTCAAGAACAAATCCGATCAGGAGAAAACATCCATCATCATCGATCGAGAAATCTACTGCTACAAGGTGATGCTGTTCGGCCTAAAAAATACGGGAGCTACCTACCAACATTTGGTGAACCTCATTTTCAAGCATCCGATTGGTCGAAATGTCAAAGTTTATGTTAACGACATGTTTACCAAGAGCAGGAAGGCCATCGATCATCTTACAGACCTCGAAAAAACTTTCTAGGTATTGTATAAGTTTAACCTGAAGTTAAGTGTGCATTCAGTGTGTCAAGAGAAAAATTCCTTAGCTTTATGATCATTCAGGGGGGAATCAAAGCGAATCCAGAGAAGGTGAGAGCAGTCTTGGAGATGCAACCCCCAAAAAACTATCAAGGAAGTATAAAAGCTGGTCGGATGAATAGCAGCCTTCAATTAATTTATTTCCAAGGCAACCAACTGGTGCATGCCATTCTTCAAAATTCTTAAGAAATATTTCAACTGGATCGAGGGTTGTGAGAAAGTATTTGCTAATTTGAAAGCTTACCTAGCTTCTCTCTCGTTGTTATCTAGAGCAGTGCCCGGAGAAAAACATTTCCTCTACCCAGCCGTCTCAAAAATAATTGCGAGCTCGGCCCTAGTACGTGATGATGCAGGAGTCCTGAAACCTGTTTATAACGTTAGCCAGGCCTTTAGAGTAGAAGAATCCAGATACCCGAGGATTGAAAAGCTAGCATTTTCTCTAATCACCTCAGTACGGAGACTACGCCTAGAATTCCAAACCCATACCATTGTCGTGCTAACAGATCAGCCTTTGAGGCAAATATTGCAAAGGCCAGACATCTTCGGATGAATGGCACAATGTTCGATAGAGCTGGGAGAGTTTGATGTCCAATATCGACCCCGACCAGCAATAAAGGGGCAGGTAATGGCCGACTTCCTGGTTGAGTTCAAAACTCCAAAAGAAGTCATCAACTCGGAGGAGCAACACAAGGGTCAATTAGAGACCGAGGTCCAAATTGAGGTAAATCCAGACTTCGATAAAGGAAAAGTATGGACAATCAATGTCAATGGGTCCACAAACCAGTCTACAAGTGGTGTTGGTCTAGTTCTCATCTCTCTAGAAGGTGATGTATTGGAGTATGTCATGCGCTTTGGGTTTTGGGCTATAAACAGTGAGGTCAAGTATGAAGCGGCCATAACAGGACTCAAATTAACACAAGCCATGGGTGCAAGACAGGTTAGAATCTTTAGTAACTCTCAATTGGTGGTCAACCAAGTCAAGAAAGATTTCAAAACCCTAGAAGAATGAATGAAAGCATATCGAGAAATCATAGAGGAGCTGAAGGGTAAATTCAACAAGTTTCTGATTGAAAGAGTCCTGAGGAAAAATAACTAGAGAGTCGACGATCTTGCTCAGCTAACATCAGCTCCCGAGGAGGAGATAGGTTCCAGGATACTTATCGAGTACCTAACCCATCCGAGCACAAGTCATGAAAGAAAGCAAAATACAGCGTTTAACCTAGCACATATATGTGTGATTTGGGTATAGGACATCATCAACTACTTGAGGAACAATCAACTCCTGACCGACAAAATTGAAGCGATGAAGTTAAGGTACCGAGCAAGTTAGTACGTGTTTATCGACGACATTCTTTACAAGTGTGGCTTCTTAGTGTCGTACCAATGTTGCATCTCTATGAAAGAATCTAAGTATATGATGACAGAGATACACAAGGAGATATATGGTAATTATTAGGGCGGTCGGGCTCTATTAGGAAAGATCTTAAGGGTTGGATGCTACTGACCTACAGTGCAGAAGGATGCAGAGGAGTTCATCAAGAAATGTGACAACTCTCAAAGGTTCGTGACCATCCCAAGACAACCACCATAAGTGCTCACGGTAATCACTACTCCCTGACCATTCGCCCAGTGAAGAATTGATTATTGAAAAACGTAAAACCCCTTTTTATTTTTAATAAAAACTTATTTTTAAAAACCCGATTAATCAATCCACGATAATCAATTCACGAGAAAACTGAAAGTAAATCAAACCATTCAACACACAGGATTTTAATGTGGAAAAACCCAAACGAAAAAAAAACCACGGGACCGAATCCTCAGTCTAGGAAATCAATGCATTGTAATCAACGAACAGTTATAAAACCTTACTTACAGACCATAATTGAATCCTCAATCTATGACTTAAGCAGGTAGCTAAATCTTCGTTCACCGTTCTCTAGTTCCTTGATTCCTTTCACCGTTGTAACGAATCCTCGAAACAACGTCCGTCGAAATCCTTCGACGAATCCCTCATGCGCAACGAATCCTCGAAGCCGTCTTTGAAATTCAGTTAAAGCAATCTCCAATCTTGTGTCTTCAATGATCTCTTTATTGGAAGAATATGAAGCTCTCAATGTATCTGATATTTTTTCCCCAAAGCTCTGTCCAAAAAATAAAACCTATTTTCCTCCTTTTAAGCAAACGAAGTCGTCCAAACTGCAGCAAGACTGCGTGAGCGCTCCCTAGTCCGCTCGAGCGGTACCAAATCTTCAAAGATAGAAACAAACTTCCACGAGATAATCCTTTTGAATCTCTTCCATACTTATCAAATGTCAGATCTGTCATATCCTAAACCAGCCATAACTTTCATACTTATCAACTACCAGATCTGCCATATCCTAAACCAGCCATAACCCATAAAGGAAAGAGATAATACTATAAAAGGGAATAAACCTAAATTGCCATAAAAAACAGGTTTAGAAAATAAATTAAATTTAATCAAATTTAATCTAATTTTCCTAACAATCTCCCTTGGCAATTTCGAGTTTATTACAAAACATTCTTAACAATCTCCCCATTGGAATCAACCCAAAATTCTGTAGGGAAGACCATTCCCTAAATTCATTATCAACACTCCTTTGACACCTGAAAAATAAAGCAACACATACCTTTCAAAAAGATCAAGTCGCATATATCAGAAATAAAGTAAAGAAAAATCAGAACTCATAAAAACCACTACACAAGAAGAAAAGCATCAGATTAGTAGCAGATAAATGCATTACCAAAAACAAACCATAACATATCTCCCCATCAACAATAGAATTGTTGTCCCAATTATCAACCCAAATGGGGGGTGAATGAGTTGTTTAGCAAACACAGTATCTTTTTCAAAACTCTTTTCTTTTTGATGTTACATATAAAATGCAGTCTAAATGAGACCAATAGGAATGAGTTTGAGAGAGAGATACAAATAATATTTATAGTGGTTCGGTCAACTCGACCTACATCCACTCCCCAAGAGCCTTAGAATTTTTGAATCCACTAAAACCGATTCTTGGATGGGCGAATCGAAGCCACGTACACCTGATTCTTCACTTGGTGAATC
>JAUTBS010257397.1:0-17395 GCA_032361285.1 Aequorea victoria
TTAAGTTTTATTTAATTAGTTCATTTGTTAATTAACTAATTAAATTATTAAGTAAATAATTATTTTAGAAAATTTTATAATTTTTTGGATTTTACATTCTCCCCCCTTAAAAGAATTTCGTCCTCGAAATTAGAATACACCAATCTTGAGAACTCGAAGTAGCTTAACACTACCACGCTTCACTGCGCACTCTGATCAAGAATTTTATCTCTAATCATAACATACTCTAACTTCAATCCAACCAGCCTTAATAAAAAGATCACTAGGTACTCACCAAAGCATTACAATAATATTAACATCCATTCCATATAGTTGAAAAGAAAAGACGGTTTTATTCAATACTTATTCATAAGCGTTTCTTAATTCAAAACGTTCAAGACTTGCGAGTGTTTCTCTAAGTCTAACGACTCACTACGACTTATAGGGTTATTTTTCCCATTCTGATAACTTACTAAGACATTCAATTAGGACCAATGTCAGTGCTTAATGTGTTTCCAATAGGATTTCCAAGCCAGCCAACAGACGTTCGAAGACAAGGGTACGACACCCTAAAAATTCTACACAAGTTTGATCTAACTTAGTTACTCACAATATATGTCCATGATAGTATAAATACATACATAGAATTCACATCACGTCACGAACCATATCACAGAGGATCAAAGAAGAATAAGAACATATATATGATAAACTAATCAACTATTAGCAAGAACTCTTAGGGATCCAGACCTCTACGAATGATGCATGATGATATAATACGATTCAAGTCTAGTGATACTTTAAATTTATGCTATGACACCAAACTACTTTGAGAAGAAAAGTTATATGTTTTAAAATGCTTTGGTTGAATTGTATTGATGTTCTCTTATACCATTGTGACATAAATATTTTAAGTTACGAAAAGATGCTTTCTATCTATAAGGAAATATGGTATAAAAAGATGTTGTCTACATATAATGAAAAATGGTATAAATATTTTAAGTTACTTATGAATGACTTATCTGTTACCCGTTTTCAATAAAATCTCGTACCCCTCAAATAACTTTGAAATGAAAATACACACGATTAAAAGTGTTTAAATGATATTGTATGATAGTCTCTTGTAGAACAACCATGGATTAAATATGCAAAGAATTCTTAATAAAAGTTTCATAAAATTTTTCCTATATTATAGTATTGAAGTGAAACCTTGGTGACCTGTTGATAAACGAGACTAAATAAAAAGTGTAATAAAAACTATTAAGAAATAGTATCTTGTCAAACAAATGTTAAACATCCTAAATTATTGGAATGTATGTACATGTGGTATGGATTGATATCTTGGTGACCCGTAATGGGACCAAATGAGTATTATGATAAGATACAGACATACAGTCTAATTATGAGATATGATTCTCGAGATATGAAAAAGACCAATGGAATGCCCTCCACCTGAGGCGACTTTGACCAATTAGAGAACATGCCTGGTTTGAATCCCGTGGTGACTCTAGTTGACTCAAGGGTTTAAGGGACAATCCGGGGCTTCTGGTGACCTTAACCGGGATCGTATAGGGAATAATCCCAGGCGCCAACCTGAGGTGACTCTATTTCGATATTGGATCCAATTAGCCAAGAGGCCCTGAGTTATACTGTGGCAAGTGATATGCTTAGGCTGTTCCCGTGGCAAGTGATATGTTCTGGCTGTTCCTGTGGCAATGGCTACTGAAAATGCTCAGGCTGTTCATGTAGGAATGAATACTTGACTAAATATAAAAGATACTGAAATGAAGTGAAATAAGACGAGATAATGAAATAATGAAGTGAAATAAGACGAGATAATGAAATAAGACGAGATAATGAAGTGAAATAAGACGAGATAATGAAATGAAATAAAATGAGATATGCAAGTAAACTGAAATGAGATAATGAAATAAAATGATACAAGATAAAGAAATGAAATGATGAGTTGTGTGTTTACTCTTTTAAAATAAAAGAACGAGTTGAATGATTATTCTTTTTGTTCATATTACTATATAAGCCATGCTATGATATGTTAGTGTATAAATCTATTTTGATTCCCTATTTTAGAACTGTATTGTACTATGCATGTTTTTATTCACCAGCTTTTACTGATATTGTAAAATTAAACATTTCGAAAAATCAAGGAAGAAGCTTGATGATGAACTTGACTGCTTCAAGGGATCTAATACAAAGACTTCTAGGACATGCATTGATTCATTCATTTTTGCTTCCGCATCTATTATAGTTTATTTAATTATAAATTGTTGAAACAACATTGTGATTGAAATCTTATGGGCGGTTTGACCCACTTTGTATGATATGGGATTTTAATTGTTTATATCCATGTAAATTGAACTTAATTAGCATAGGGTTAGCTAATTGCATGTTAGGTTTACTTGGTTTGTTAGGCTAAGGCTCATGATTCATGGCCAGTCACCTCTCCCAAATTGGGGTGTGACAAGTTGGTATCAAAGCATAAATTTAAAGTATCACTAGACTTGAATCATATTATATCATCATGCATCATTAGTAGAGGTCTGGATCCCCAAATATTCTTATTTATAGTTGATCAGTTTATCATATATATGTTCTTATTTTGCTTTGAACCTATGTGATATGGTTCGTGACGTGATGTGAATTCAAGGTATGTATATATACTATCATGGACATATATTGTCCTTAAACTAATCTCCAAACAGTGTCTAAATTTTTTAAAATTAATTTCATGTATTAAAATAAGCATTAATTAATTTAAAGTATTTTTAATTAGTATCCAAACAGAGCCTGATTGATTTTAAATTTATTACAAATTATCTTCCAAAGATTCTGGTTCTTTGTGTCTACACAAAGGGCGTTTGTGTCGACATAAATGGGTTTGTGTTGACACAAAGGAAATTTGTGTCGACACAAAGGGATTTGTGTTGACACCAGGGAGTTTATGTCGACCTAACTTCGGGACAGCCATTACTGGCTTCTGGAACTTAATTTTTTCATGGTTTCCTTTAATCTTTTTCTTCTTTAATCATCATATAAAGTGTTTTATCATATTTTTGAATAATTTAAACATATTTTCTTAGCCGATTATACAATATTTTTATATAATAAATTTTTGATTATGAATATATAATTGTTAAACAATATATATATATATATATATATATAGATACTGTTATATATATATATATATATCTTTCAATTATATAAGTTTCGGTCTCTGGTTCCAAATAATTTAAACATGGTGTTATCATCTTTATTCACATGCTTTGGTGGTTGATTTCATGGTATAATCATTCATGGATTTACTGGTACAAGGATTTTGCTGTTAAGTATATAAATATATATACTGTTATATAATCGTATATATATGCATATAACGAATCTATTCTATTGGTTTTTCATACGATTAGTCATGGTAGTTCCTATTCGATTTTATGCTTGATAGATTATTCATTAACCGATTATAAACTAATGTTATAATGATATATATATATCTATATATATATATATACTCACTGTATGAATATAAACTGAAACAGGAGAACTCGCACATACCCGAAATCACCGAATGGTGATGAAGATGAAGACAAAGATGGTGGTGATGCTCGAACGTTGATGATGATTGTGCAAGGTGGTGATGCACTGCAGTGATGGTGGTGGCTTGAGGTGTTGGAACATAGGGGGATCGGGAGAGAGAGATTTTAGAGGTCGCAGAGAGGATGAGTTTTGGGGTTTGCAAAAGGGGAATGGTGCTTCCAATAAAAGGGGAAAAGGCCATGAAATCAGGGATGGGATCCCTGATTTTCCTCCCGAGTCATATCAATCAAAATAGTTCCCTTAAAATAAGGAAGGCACTGTTGACTTTTTCTATTTAAAATTCATTTACTGCTGGCCACCCTTATCTACTGCTATTCAATTCATTTTCTCTTAATTCTTTTATTTATTCTTCTTTTAATTAATTTAGGTACTCACAATTTTAATTTATTTCTTCAACTTAAAGTTTTATAAATTTTAATTAACTTATCATTTCGACTATTCTCCTTAATATTTTTAACTAAATAGAATTTTATTTAATTAGTTTATTTGTTAATTGATTAATTGAATAATTGAATTATTGAATTAATAATTAGTTTTAAAAATTTTAAATTTTTACTGGGTTTTACACTGTCTTTGGATGACACAACTTCGGCCTAGTCAATAAATGCCTCCTTGGATCTAGCTGCTGATTTGGCACAGTCGAGGTGGAAGAGGAAGTCTATAGCAGCCGATGTTGAAGACCATCCCATTGAAGAGACCGAGGAGGCATGGGCTCTAATTCTTGGGCTGGATGGTCGGCCAATGCCTTCCTCGGCCAAGAGCCGCTTTGATCCCGTCATTGCTTTTGAAGTTTCTAAGGTCGTGCTCCTCCCTGGGGACATGGCTGAGCATGAAGCCTTTGATGAGTTGGATCGGTATACACGGGCCATGCAGTTCATGGTTGGGTAAGCTTTTTGTTGCCCTTCTTTCTAATTTATTTTCCAATACTAGCCGTATTAGGTAATGATCCTTGATTTGGATGTGCAGGGGCTCCAATGTGTCCATTCTTTACTCGACAATTTTTGCCAATTGAGGAACATGGCGAGGAAGGCTATGGGAGGCTTGGAGGTGGAGAAGGAGGGTCGGCTGGATGGCGAGAAGAAGGTGGCCGACCTAGTGGCTAAACAAGCTGCACTTCTCCTCATTACTGAGAAAGTAGAGGCTCGAGCATCTGCTTCATCTACCCAGATGCTGATCTTGAAGATGCAGTTTGAAGAAGTCAGCAAACAATTAGAGGTCAACCGGCTTACCCAGGTCGAGGTCGAAGCCAATCAGAAGGAATGTGACGACCAAATGTGGCAGGTCGGCTGGGACAATGCGGTGGACCACTATGTGGGTGAGGTCCACAAGATCAAGACTGAAGTATTGTATGTTGATTACAAGAACGCGCTCAATAAGGCCGATGTCCCAGTGGAATCCCCCATCGGGACTGGAATTCTTTCTAACACATACACCAGGAAGCCCGTGTTCCCAGCCATCGCCGAGCAGGCGCCGATGGAGCTCCTAGCTGAGGCCGACCCTCCAGCATCCAAAGAGCCTCCCACCGAGGGGAATCACACAGAGGTGATTGAAGTGTGATTCCCCGATGCATAACTTTTATTTTTTCCCTTTTCTTATATTTTTTTACGTTGGTCTGATTTGTATGAAAAGGCTGACGCCTTTTGTAAGCCTCCAGACCCACTATTTTGTGATAAACAAACTTCATCTCTTTCAAGTACTCTGTATCTATTCATCATTGCATACATAGCCATACTTCTTTTTAACGTGTTTTATTTCGGTATTTGTATAGAACTCTATAAACGTTGGCACTTTACCAAAATAATGCATCTCAGTATGTTGCCGAATTTCTTGTTCTGAGCCTAGCTCGGCGAGCAAGAATTCTAAAAAATGTGCCAAGTGTAGGAACTTCTGATTAAATGGACGTATCTCGATCTTATTACCGAGGTCTTCCTTCTGAGCCTAGCTCGACGAATCATGCAGTTGCCTGGACTGTTCTAGCTCAGCTACTCTTAAGGCACAAAATGTTCTAGTTCAGCCTTTTAAGGCACGAACTGTTCTAGTTCGGCTTCTGGGGTGGTACTAACCCAGAGAATTGTTCTAATTCCTATATGACACAAACTATTCTAGTTTGGATATTTTTAAGGCACGAACTATTCTAGTTCGGCTGCTGGGGCTGTTTTAACACAGGGAATAATTCAAATTCCTGTATAGCTCGAACTGTTCTAGTTCAGCTACTGGGGCTATTCTAACATAGAGAATTTTTCTAATTCTTGTATGGCACGAACTGTTTTAGTTCGGTTGTTTTTAATGCACGAACTGTTCTAGTTTGGCTGCTGGGGCTGTTCTAATCTAAGGAATTGTTTTAATTCCTGTATGACACGAACTGTTCTAGTTTGGATATTTTTTAGGCACGAACTGTTCTAGTTCGGTTGTTGGGGCTGTTCTAACTCAGGGTATTATTCTAATTCCTGTATGGCACGAACTGCTCTAGTTCGACTATTTTTAAGGCATGAAAAGTTCTAGTTTGGCTGCTGGGGCTATTCTAACCCAAATTTTTTTTCTAATTTCTATATGGCTCGAACAGTTCTAGTTCGACTGCTGGGGCTATTCTAACACAAAAAATTATTCTAATTCTTTTATGGCACAAACTGTTCTAGTTTGGCTATTTTTAAGGCACGAACTGTTCTAGTTCAGTTGTTGGGGTTGTTCTAACCCAAAGAATTGATCTAATTCCAATTGATAATCTCATATGGGTAGCTATGAAGAAGATGATTTTATTGTAGTAGCCAAGCTATTCTAGGCCTACAGTGGTAAATGGTTTTGGACCTTCTAATTTCTCACATTCATGTTCTAAGCCGAGCTATTCTAGCTCCGTCGTCCTGGGTTGTTTTTAACCCCTGAATTTCCTCTTCGGGCCTTCGTTCGTCTTATGGTTTGGCCATTAGAGGCTGGGACTCCCACAGTTAGCTTCGGCTATTCCAACATCTTCTTCTCTCCCGATGTACTGCCCAACCCTCTTCATGAGATCCTCCATCCCCTTGGGAGATCCATTATCAGGGAGCCTCTAAGCTCAGTCCCCCGGAGGAGCCCGAGTCTGAATGAGGTTAGGGCCGCTTCCTCGCTGCAGGGCTCAATATTGTTGTAGGTTTCCTAATATTTCCCTAAATATGTGCGCAAAGTCTTTTTCTTTCCTCTCGTTAGTGCTAGGAGTGCGTCAATATCTTTTGGGACCTTGGTGTATGTTATGAACCGAGCTTCAAAAGCTATAGCCAATTCCCCCAAACTGTTAATGGAGATGGCTGGTAGTTTATCGAACCATCTCAGCCCAGTCTCTCCCAGGCTGGAAGGAAAAACTCTACACATCAAGGAGTCATTGTTGTTTCATAGGGTCATTATCTGCCTGAAATGGCTGATGTGTGCATTGGGGTCCATCTTTGCGTCATAGGAGGTGAATTTAGAGAGGGATAAGCCTTTGGGTGGAACCAAAGACTTAATCCTGGCCGAGAAGGGGGTAGAAAGAAATTTACCCTGAGAGGAACTCTATTGAGGGGCCGGACGGATCGGTCTTGTGTGTTCATTGCTCGGCCTTTTGGTAGGGCATATCAGCTTCATTGAGCGGTAGTTGAACGTTGCCTCTTTTTCTTTCTTTCCAGAGATTATTGTTCTGAAATCGGTGATACGCCGAGATAAATGCGTGTGGCTTTGCACTTTTGTATCCCACTAACCAGTGCTCTCAGCTAAGGTAAGGAAATTTATTCCTTCGGTACCTATTCCTCAGGCTCAAGAGAGCTCTAGGACCGGTTTCCCTATTCCCTGAACTTGATTTTGCTGGGGAATGATGTTTCTTCTTGTTAGGGGGGATGACCCTGCCTTGCTGGGTACATGGTCGTGCCTACCGGTAGCCTTTCCCTCCAATGAGCTTTTTTCCTGTTGTTTGGCCTTGAGAGCTACCTTTAGCTTGATAATTTCTTCTCTCATTGAGTTGAAGGAAGCCTCTTGGTCGAGGGTCTCTCCAAGGCATTTTTGGGTCTGGTACGTGGGACCTTTGCCCTTGAACTTCATTGATTTTTCGGTAGAAATCTTCTCCACGAGGCTACACTGGCTATTAGACCGATTGTCGTTCCCTCCCAAGTTCATCTTTGAAGGAGACATCATGGATGACGGTTGGGCTTGTCTGGTAAAACTTCCCACAGACGACGCCAAATGTGCAGGGTGAATCCGCAGTGGTTGTTGATAGAACGAATGAAAGTGAACCAGGCCTAGGTCCGCACCATGTATGGATCGGTAGTCTTCCAAAAGAGAGCACAATCACAACCTAACGAGGTGTTCTCGCCAGAATCCCACTCCAATGATCTAGTCAACAAAGAGTAGACTTAGAAATTGAAAAGAAGGAGGTAAGAGTTTAGGAATTTAGGGTTGAGATTGCACATACCTCATAGGATTGGGGTGACCCTCATATTTATAGGCAAGAGTTTGAGCCAAATGAGACAGGTTGTCTCTACTTTAGCCGATCGTGTCAACCGGTCTCTCTATTCACGGATAAGATTACTCTCTGCCCCAATAGGGCTCAGATGTGGCAGGTTTAGCAGGCATTAAATTTTCATTGATGGCGTATTAAATGCCCACCGACGGCACATTAAATGCCCATTAAAGACGCATTAAATGCCCAATTTGCCCGTGCTTCAGCCATATTCCACGGCATCGAGATATTTGACTAGTTTTAGTAATGCTTGGCCCATGTTCTATGATGCCGAGTTACAATTGGGCATTTGCTATGCCCGGTCCATGTTTTATGATGCAGAGGTACACTTTGGTGTCGGCTATGCTCGACCCATGCTCTATGGCGCCGATGTGTCTTCTTAGTTGGCTCCCGCTCTTTGTGGGTTGGACTCATTTTGGGCTGTGTTCCTGTGTAACGCAACTCGTATTCTATGGGTTGGGGCTTGGACTTGGAAACCTGGGCCACTATGAATTGGGCCTCTTCAAGCTTATTTTATATTAGCTTATTTTATAATAGGTAAATAAGCTGATAAATAATTATCCTAAACGGGGAAATATGGCATATATGTTGAAGGAGGCCGATCCCACTATAGGTTGCACCCAATTAGGTCGAGCACATGATGGGTCGGATCCAATGGGCCGAGACCCAAGGTAGTGGATTGAGAACCAAAGTAATGACCGAGGCCAAGCGATATGGCTTAGATCTAAGGAAGTTGGCCGAGATCCAAGGCGATGACCGAGACCAATGGCTAGGCCGAGGACACGGTCGTTAATGCATTATTAATGCTTTGTACGGATCCTGAGACTCTAGTAGCGTGTCCTGTTCCAAAGTTCAGCGTAGACACCGTACTTGCCAAAAATGGGATGGACAGTTGGTATGGACGGAGATCCCATATCGATTTACCCTAAACGTCGACCTATATAAACGACTCTCCGACCACTTAAAAAGGTATGCAACATCAACCAAAATCCTAATTTCTTGCATGCTCCATCTCCCCTCTAGTTTTCTCGATCTCTCTAGTTTCTTGAGATGCGAGGAACTGAATTAACAATTGGAGGGGGCTTCCAATAAGAACCCCGTCGGGTAAGTCATGTTTGCTCTCTTGCTGGTCTACCATAAAGGACTTGGAGTGGGCCCAGTGAAAGCTTCAAACCAATTATTCGTACTCTACAGATATACCCCCGTACATTTGGCACCGTCTGTGGGAAGATCACCGAATAAGCCTAGCCACTGTTCATGGTGTCCCCTTCTAAGATGAACTCGGGAGGAGGCGATGATCGATCGGATAGAAAGCATAACGTTGTTAACAGACTCACTACAAGAAGGTCAGAGAAGCAGCAGGGCAAGAAGCCCTATACCAAAATCCAAGGCGACTGAAGGACGATCTCGATAAAGAAGCCATGTTCAACGCCATGCGAGAAAAGATCGCTCAGTTGAGGGCAGCCCTAAAGTCAAGGAGTCAGGAAAAGACCTCAGAGGCATAGGAACGGTGAGCAAATGCGGTTCTGGATCGCACAGGAAGGAACCACCTCCTCCTGCAAGAAATAGCCTCACCCTAGCTCTAGAGGAGGCGAGAGGCACAGGAAAAGGAATTGTGCAGGCATTTGGAACCTGTACACGGAGTAGCGAAGAAAATAGCTATAACCCTCCATTCGAAAGACCAACCATTGGAATACCGACCGGAGGAGCGATACCTTGTTCTTCTTAGCCTAGGCCCGATCTAAGGGACATTATCATAAGAAAGACAAGGATTGAGAGATCATCGAGCAACTTTTAGAGATGCAGCGAAAAATAAGGAGGGGCAGAGAGGAGTCATTACTCCATAATGCCGAGATATATGGCGCTGAAGCCAAACTACCATAGGAGAGAACCGAGCACGCAGATCCCATGGCCCAGTAATACGGCCCCCGTGCTGATCTCCCCAGCGGTAACGCCAAGCTCCTCCAAGAGTAGATTCTTAACCATGCCTTTCACTGACAAGATCGAGTCCCTTGTGCCGCTGAAGAGCTTTTCTCTCCCCAAATTTACTTATTACGATGGAAAAATGGACCCGAACTCCCATATTAGCCACTACAGACTGATTGTGATGCTATAGAGCAGGAACAACTCACTCATGTCCAAGGTTTTCCCTTTCAGCCTCAGGAAGACCGAACTGAAGTGGTTCGATAGGCTCCTAGCAGCATCTATCGACAATTGGGATGAGTTGGCCGCAACTTTTGAAGCCCGCTTCATCACATGCATAAAGATTCCAAAGGAAATCGATGCACTGCTATCCCTGAGAAGGGGAAAGAAGGAGACCCTGCACGCCTATACAGGACGGTATTGAGAGACCTACAACGACATTGGTTATTACAGCGAGGAGTTGGCAGTGGCATCGTTCAGACTTGGTCTTCCACCCGGGAGCGAGTTGAGAGGTGCTTTAACAATGGAGCTGCCTTAAAAGATCGAAGACCTAATGCAGAAAGTCAAGCAGTACATTCAGAAGAAGGAAGATATCGGGAATACCGAAGTAGATAGCGACGTAGTAAGCCCCAGGAGATCAAGCATTAGTGGAACAAAAAACCCCTAAAAAAAGTTAAAAATGGACTTCTGCCAAATAGATCGTTTTGGTCAAGGCAAGCAAGATAGAACCTACAACGGCACTCGGATCGTAGTCAATGCAATTTTTAAAAAGCCAATCTACCAAATTCTCCCTCGCATAAGTGATAAGCTGTAATTTGTGTGGCCTCCCAAAATATCAGACGCAGTTGTCCAAGCCGCTGTCAGGGACGGGGTCCGATGAAGGTGTGCCTACCACAAATAGGTGGGCCACATGACAAAAGGCTGCCACTCTTTCAAATGACACCTAGAAGACCTGGTACGGTAAGGGTACCTAAAGGAGTTCGTGAATAAATAAACAAATCAAGGGCTGAACTAGAGAAGAGCCCCACAATAGGATAGAAGAGCGACTCCTCCAGTCAAACAGGACAGAAGGGAAATAGTTATTATCTACGGCCTAATGGATCATAGCAAGAGGAATGATCTATGGGGCCGAATGCAGAAGGTACGACATCAGCAGATAGTAATGGAGGTGCAATCGGGCAAAAGGTCGAGGTCAGAGCATAAGGGTGCTGAGATCTCGTTCACCAAAGAAGATTTGGAATGGGTTCAGCACCCTCACAACAATGCACTGGTGGTAACATTGAACCTATCTCGGTTCAATATGAAGATGATCCTGGTGGATCAATAAAGCTCGATCGAGTTTATATACTACGACTTGTTCAAAAAGCTCAATCTTGACGAGAAGGATCTGACTCTGTCACTCACCCCGTTAGTGGGCTTCAATTCATAACTAGTTTGACCCCTGAGAAGGGTCACATTGCTCGTCCAAGCTAGCTCCGTCACCATCAAGACTGACTTCCTAGTTATAGATGTTCCTTCGACATACAACGTCATTGTCGGTAGATCTTAACTGCACGAACTCAAAGCCGTGTCATCCACCTATCACTAAATGATGAAGTTTCCCATTGAAGAGGGAACCAAAGTGATCTATGGTGACCAAGTCATCTCAAAAGAATGCTTTGTGGCCACACTAAGATTGAAGTAGACCATAGAGCAAGTACAGTTGGTGGAAGTCCTCGATCAACCTATCTTGGAGGATGTGGGTGCTGAGGCATCAGGAAAATCCATAGAAGATCTCCTGATGGTCCTTATCGATGATACCAACCCCGAGAAGTTTTTCTTACTGGGCTCCACTCTAATCGAGGAGGAGAGAGGCGAGATGATAACCTTTTTGAAGGGCAACATCGGAGTCTTTGCATGGACGCCTTATGAAATGCAGGGAGTCGACTCTGCCTTCATATATCATTGGCTCAACGTCAACCCGACCTTCAGAAAAGTAAAAAAAAGCGCCAAAGGTTGGCACCATAGTATGTAGAAGTCATGGCTGAGAAAGTCACCAAACTCTTAGAGGTCGATGCCATCAGGGAAGTCAATTACCCTAAGTGGATGTCAAACACGGTGGTGGTAAAAAAGAAGACTGGAAAATGGCATGTGTGTGTGAACTTCACTAGTTTGAACAAAGCCTGTGTGAAGGACAGTTTCCTCCTCCCAAAATTTGATCATCTCATCGACTAAACGGTCGAACACTCGCGAATGAGCAGTCTAGACGCCTATTACGACTACCATCAGATCGTAATATTCGGTCCCGACCAGGAGAAAATTACTTTCATCATCTCGCGAGGAACCTATTGGTATAAAGTCATGCCTTTTGGCCTATATAGACGACATGGTGGTGAAATCTAAGTGGAAGGAAGACCACCTAGCCGACCTACAAAAAAATGTTCGACACCTTGAAACACCATAAGCTCAAACTGAATGCATAAAAATGCTCATTTGACGTTAGTTTCAGCAAATTCCTCGGCTTTCTCGTAACACACAGGGCATTAAGGCAAACCATGACAAGATCTAGGCAATCTAGGCAGTGTAAAGGCCTAGTTCAACCTAGGATGTTTAGAAGCTAACGGGGATGACTACAGTCCTAAATAGATTCATCAGTCACTCATTGAATAAATATCGTCTCTTCTTCCAAGTCCTGAAGTGCAACCCCACCTTCCAGTGAATGGAAGAGGCTGACAGAGCCTTGGAACAACTAAAGAAATACCTAGCCGAACCACCCCTATTATCCATCCCTATAGTAGGAGAAATTTTATACCTCCACTTGGTCGTATCGCAGCATGCGGTGAGTGGAGTACTTGTTAGATAAGATGATCGACAACATCAACCAATTTATTACATCGGTAAGACTTCTTCAGATGCTGAGATGAGGTACTTACCATTGGAGAATATGGCTTACACTCTAGTTGTTGCTTCGAGGAAGCTGATTCATTATTTTCAAGCCCATCCCATCATGGTGCTCACCGAATATCCTCTGATGGTGTTACTCGGCAAGGCTGATCTAATGGGAAAAATCTCTAGATGGGCTGTAGAGCTCGGGGAGAACCACATCAACTACAAACCAAGAGCGACCATCAAAAGCGCAAGTCTTGGCTAACTTTATCGCAGAATTCACCCCGCTGAATCTTGCTAGCACGACAGTCGACGAACTGGCAATCGTGCTCGCAAGTCGGCTCGTCACTTGGTTTTTGGATAAACTAAGAAATTAGAAACTTTCAAGGGAACTAGTGCATCCTTACCAGAGAAAATAGTTCAGGAGTTAGGGTACGAAAGGGAAAGGTGTTACGCACCCCTCTCGTCCGATCTGAGGATCGGTCTCTACTTAACCGTTCTATTTTGTTCTTATCTTAAATTTATCAAAAGCAACACATACAGAAAGGAGGTTTAAGAGAGAACATTAAAAAGCAAACAATGAAGCAAAACCTAACCTAAAAATAAGGTTTTCTACGCATACTTACACTTAAAGGCATGTTAAAAGGGGATATGACAGCATATCAGTGCAGTTTATGTATATAAAAACATGTTTTTAAAACATAAAATGCTGAAAAAGACTACTGAAAGCCACTAGTTTTAAACAGAGGCGGCGTGCGCCACCTCTAACTTGGCGCGCGTCACTATGGAATAGTGAGCTCATCATTCAGAGGTCCAAAAGGGGCTACTGTTTTGAAAAAATAGCGTACTCTTTATGTGCAAATATTTTTATAACAGAAAGAAACACAAAACATAGCATTTCAAACAGAAATTCCCACAGCTAGAAAATATGCAAAAAGAGGGTATCAAAAAGGCTACTAGAGGCCACTGGTCTTCAGACAGAGGTGGCGTCCGCCACCTCATGACCTGGCGCACACCACGGGGACATAGCGTGCACCACATTTGGCCTCTTTGAAAGTGGCGCACGTCACTATGGTAGAGTGAGCTCGATACCGGCAGGGTCCAAAAGGGGCTACTATTTTTGAGAAAAATAATGTGCTCCGGTGCATGTGATTTTATACGAAGAAAAAGAAAGGGAAGACATTACCTATATTTTTAAAGCTAAAAAGACTCAGGAAAGGAAAAGAAAGCTACTTTGCGGCTCTACCAAAGGAAAAACATGCTTGGACAAAAAGTAAACTAATGAAAAGAAACCGAGGAGAAGGAGGCCAACGGCCTCTTTCTCCCATTTTACTGAACAAAAGAAGTTTTTAGAGAAGAATGATAAACAATAATGGAAAAACATGAGAAATGAGGAGCCTACCGTATATCCCGGAAGCAAAGCAAAGTTTCAATCAATTTCTGCAGGTTTTCCTCATGTACGACGCGTCCTCAGGAGGCCTTCCACGCGGTCTTCGAGCCTTCAAAGTCCTTCCAATGCAAGGGATACTGAAGTGTTCGGGTAGTTCGAGTGAAGTTTATGGAATTAGCATATGTTGTTAATTTCGCAGGGAGTCAGATTGTATATAGGTCGGGAGTCAATTCTGCAGAGATTCGATACTCAGACCTCTCTTCTTTTGGCTTGGGGGAGGGTCTTATTTATAGAGTTTCGGGCAAGGAGCTGACTTGGTGCCGAAGGCTCCTCTCAAAGTGGTGTGCGCCATATGAAAGGGGGCGTGCACCATTTCACGGTGCCGCGCGCCACCGTGCCAGGGGTAGATGTGACTTTGGGGCTCTAACATGGCTTTAAAACGGTTTTGAAAAGATTATGGCGCGACGCTAGTGACTTGAGTTTTGAGGTGGCGTGGATCGGTTTGGATGTAAGTGGCGTGCTCCACTTAGAGCTGGCACATCGCTGGGTTGGGATGCACCTAGGGGTGTTTTTGGTATTTTGGGTGTTTTTGGGTGTTTCAAGGTATTTTGGGATACATTGGAGGACTCCTCAGACTCTTGGACTCGCACCAAAGCTACTTTGATGTGGTTAATGTATACTTTCATCATCGGAAAGGCTTACAGAAACTGGCCAATGTTCGGTTTAATCAAAATTAAGGTGTTTACACCAACCGATAAAAGGGAGGCACACAAGATTCGGTTGAAGGCAACTCATTTTTTGTTATCCCTCAATGAGAAATTGTACAGAAGATCGTTCATTAGACCATACCTCTTATGCGTACACCCAACTACAGTGGAGGGCCTCCTATTTAGAATTCACGAAGTCATATGTGGCAGTCACACAGGGGGAGGTCGTTAGCACACAGAGCGATAACACGGGGTTATTGGTGGTCGTACATGCAAAAGGACACCTAATAATATGTCTGGAAATGTGAGAAGTGCCAAAAGTTTGCTTCTCTAATCCATCAACCAGCCGACGAGCTCTCGCTTCCCACTAGTCCATGACCCTTCGTGTAGCGGGGCCTCGACATTATGGGTCCTCTCCCAAAATCCGTGAATAATAGGAAGTTTCTTATTACGGTCACAGATTACTTCACCAAGTGGGTGAAAGTCAAACCTCTCGCCAACATCAGGGAGGCCGACGTAAAGAAGTTTGTATGGAGAAATATTATCACAAGGTTCAGAATTCCAAGGGCTTTGATTTTGGACAACGACACCCAATTCAATGGAAGAATATTTCGTATATTTATTGCCAAATTGGGGATAAGCTTCTACAACTCGACACCGGCCTACCCTCAATGCAATGGACAAACGGGAGCATCTAACAAGACTATTCTCGACGGCATAAAGAAGAGATTGGAGAAAGAAAATGGGAGATGGGTGGATGAGCTCTCCAACGTCCTTTGGGCTTACCAAATGACACCGTGATGATCAACGGAAGAAACTTCATACTCTATGACGTACGGAACTGAGGTAGTAATTTCTCTAGAAAATTGGCCTCTCCACAATGAGAACCAAACTCTTTACTTCGGAAAGCAACAATGAGATATTGCCGCGTGACTTGGACTTGGTTGAGGAACGAAGGGAGACCGACCTTATTAGAATCCAAGCCTATCAACAAGAAATGGTCAAAGAGAACAACAAGAAATTCAGGTCATGAGACTTCTTCCCAAGAGACCTGGTGCTTCGAAAAATTATGGGTATCACGAAAGTACCGTCATAGGGAAAGTTCGGCATAAATTGGGAAGGGCCGTACAAAATCTGGATCGTTGTAGGAGCCGGAGCATACAGGCTTGAAGATGCTAACAGAAAGGAGGTCTCAAGGCCGTGGAACAAAGTCAATCTGTAATTTTTCTTTCATTAACAAAGTTGTGTAATCTCTTTCGGCCGTGCCATGTAACCAAAACTTATCAATAAAGGTACTTTTGGACTCCTATGCCTACAATGCATAACTCGAATAGCCCCACCTAACAAGAATTTGAACAATTCCCGGGTTCGAATAACCCAGCAGCCAGCTCGAAGAACTCAGCCTAGCAGAAATTCAAATAATTCTCGGGTTCCAATAATCTAGCAGCCAGCTTGAACAACTCGGCTTAGCATGTAAAATTTGAAAAAAATTTAATGATAATTTATTCAATTAAAATAAATTATAAGAAAGGTTTTAATTAAAATTGGTAGAAATTTTAATTTCTAATACACCAACAAATGATAATGGGAAAACCATAAATAAGTTTAGTAAAAATATAAATTAAATAAATTAACTAAACATAAATCTAATTAATTAACAAATAAACTAGTTTAAATAAAAACATAACTAACTTATGTAAATATTGGTTATTAAATTAATTGAAAACCAATTAATCCTTAATTTAAATTAATTTATGTTAATTGGATTAATTAAATGAATTAAAAGAAAGAAATAATAATTAAAAGAATGAAGGAAATAAAAGAATAAAGAAATAACTAAATAAAGAAGAAAAAGGAAGGTGGTTTGCCAAACATGAAATTCTAGTTTGAAAGGGGGGATGCCAGCTCGCACCCTTATCTTTTAGCATGGGATTTAGAAGGAATGGAATTCAATCCCTGATCTTGGGAGATTTGACCCCCATATTTAAACCCCTCTTCCTCAGAACTCTCTCCCCTCATCCTCTCCATGCCATCTCTCTCCCACAATCTCCTCCGCACACACACCACTACCACCAGTCGAGACCACCAACCACCGTGCACTACCACTCTCTACTGCCACGGCCAAGGGCCACAGACGTCACCAAAGCACCATCATCACCACCGTCTCCCTCGGCTTCATCACCCTTCGGTGATAACAGGTGAGTTTTATCTCCCTGTTTCAGTTTTATATAGAATACAGTATATATATATATCATCACATATAATCTGTCATGATTAGTTAATAATCTAAATCACACAATCACATGGATACACGTTAGTTAAATATATTTATGAAACTAAAATCATAAAACGAACTAGATGATACATGTATATATATATATATATATATATATAACATTTATAACATATTTTATAACATATCACAATGAACACCATCAATGTAAACAGATCATTAGG
>JAUTBS010257398.1:0-11246 GCA_032361285.1 Aequorea victoria
AGTTTGCCATCAACCCATTCACCCCCCCTTTGGGTTGATTGTACCTAAGTTCAAACACCTTAGTGTACCCAACAACAGATGATGGTATTGTTGCCGAGCACATCAACGATTTCAATACCATCGTCAACCAGTTAGAGGCGGTGGGTATTGACTTCGATGGTGAGACAAGGCATTGTTCCTCCTGTTCTGTTTGCAAGAAACCTAGAATGGTTTGGTTGTGGCGGTCAATAACTCCTCACTATCAGACAAGTTGACATTAGAGTGTGTCACTAGGTTTATTTTGGGGGAAGAGTCATGCAGAAGATCAGTTGGTGAGGGAATTACTTTAAGGTCGGTTCTGAACACTGAAGGTAGAGGAAGAAAGAACGGCAGAGGCAATTAGAAGGGCCAGAGAAATAACAGATCCAAATCCTAAAAGAAATCTCAGTCGCGGTCTGGCAATCAAAAATCTGGTGGATGTTGGAACTGCGGTTAGAAATGGTATTTCAAGAAAGATTGCAAAGTCCCAAAGAAGCAACATAATCATAATCAGGGTGGTATGCATACTGCCAATATTACTGAGGTAGATGATAATGATGCTTTTATTTGTACTATGGATTGTCGTAGTGATTCATGGATTATAGATTATGTGACTTCTTTTCATGCGACCCCCGCATGGACATCCTTAACAAACTATGTGCAGGATAATTTTGAAAAAGTATATCTAGGCGATGACGAGGCCTGCAGTATTATTGGTAAGGGTGACATTTAGATCGCTCAGAAAAATGGTACAACTTTGAATATGAAGGATGTTAGACACGTGCCTAGTCTAACTAGGAACTTGGTCTTAGTAGGTCAATTGTCAAACAGCGGAGTGGTTACTTCTTTCACAGGGGACTCGTGGAAGATGGGAAAGGGTCATTGGTGGTGGCCCGTGGCAAAAAGGAGGGTACTCTGTACGTATCCTCGATGACTTATAGCAGCATTGTAATGGCGCCTTTAGAGATTGATACATCAACCTGGCATAGAAGACTTAGCCACATGAGTGAAAAAGGTATGATGGTGATGGTGAACTAAGGGAAACTACTAGTGCAGCATTTGATCTGGATTTCTGTGAGGGTTGATATTTGGGAAGTAGAGGAAAGTTGATTTCACCGAAGCGGCGAGGACTCCAAAATCAATAAGCCTAGAATTGGTTCATACTAATGTATGGGGACCAGCTCAGGTACCCTTTCTTGATGGTTCCAAATATTTTGTTATTTTCATAGATGATGCTATTAGAAAGTAGTGGGTTTATTTTTGTAAAAAAAAATGATGTTTTTGGCATATTTAAGAACTATAAGGCACTAGTTAAGACTGAAACAGGTTTAAAACTTAAATGCTTGAAGTCAGATAACATGGGTGAATACTGTAACAGTGAATTTGAGATTTATTGTGCAGCCAATGGGATTAGAAGACAATTGACTATTTCTATGAAGCCAAGGCAGAACGGGATTGTAGAGCAGATGAACAGGACGCTTTTGGAGCGTGCCAAAAATATGAGAATACATCCAGATCTGCCAAAGCAATTATGGGTTGATACTGTAAACACATCAACTTATTTGATCAATAGGGGACCTTCAGGTGCTCTGTCAGGGAAAGCTTGGACAGAAAATGAGGTAACACTTTCCCATTTACGTTTTTTCAGTTGTATAGCCTATGTTCATATTGAGCCTGAGAATAGAGCAAGTTTGACCCTAAGTCGAGGAAATATGTATTTATTGGTTATGGGACTGATAGCTTTGGTTATAGCCTTATAGGCTATATGATTTGAAACCAGTAAAACTATTAGGAGTATGGACGTGGTATTCAATGAGTCTATTTTGTATAAAGATAGACAGTGTCAGAATAGTGAGGTTACACCGGATTTGGACTTTGTTGAGTTTGAGGTTACTTCTGATAAAAATGTTTTAAAGCCACAGGATTTGAATGCACAACCCATTCCACAGGTAGACCCACAGACACCACCTCCTAGGAGGTCTACTAGAGTTAGTAGACCTACAGTACGTTATTCTCCTACTTTGAACTATTTGTTGTTAACAGATAGTGGTGAACCAGAGTGTTATGAAGAGGCATTGCAGGTTGAGACTAGAGAATATTATGAAGAGGCATTACAGATTAAGACCAAGGAGTAGTGGGAGTTTGTTATAAAAGATGAGATGGATTCTCTCTCCACAAACCAGACTTAGGACTTAGTACAGCTACCCAAGGAAAAGTCAGCTTTGCAGAACAAATAGGTGTACAGACTGAAAGAGGAATCTAATAGCAGTAAGAGGTATAAGGCAATGTTATTGGTTAAAGAATTTCAGCAAAAATCAGGTATCGACTATACCGAAATATTCTCTCATGTCACGAAAATTTCTACTATTAGATTTGTTCTAAGTCTAGTGGTAGCAGAGAATTTACATTTGAAGCAGTTAGATGTTAAACTGCCTTTCTCCATGGTGAGTTGGAAGAGGATATTTATATGAAGCAGCCACAGAGTTTTGTTGTGAAAGGTAAGGAAAAATAAGTTTGCAAGCTGGAAAAAAGTTTATATGGGTTGAAACAGGCACCAAAATAGTGGTATAAGAAGTTCGACAATTTTATGGCAAATGCAGGGTTTAGCAGATACCATGGGGATCATTGTTATTATGTAAAGAAGTTCTCTACTACTTATATCATATTGTTGTTATATGTTGATGTCATGCGTGTTGCAGGGTCAGATATGGTTGAGATTGAGAATTCCAAGACACCGCTGTCCAGTGAGTTTGAATGAAGAATTTGGGAGCAGCAAAGTGAATACTAGGGATGCGTATGAGCAGGGACAAGGCAAAGAGGAAGTTGAACCTTTCACAATCAGAGTATGTTGAAAAAGTGCTGAAGAGGTTCAACATGAATGGTGTTAAGCCATTTAGCACACCTTTGGGAAGCCACTTCATGCTTTCAAAGGAACAGGAGATAGACAGTAATGTTGTGATGAAAAGCAGGAACACATGGCTAAGGTACCTTATGCATCTGCAATAGGTAGCCTTATGTATGTTATGACCTGTACTAGGCCAGACATTCCTCATATAGTGGGAGTAGTGAGTAGATTTATGATCAATCCAAACAAGTAGCATTGTGAAGCCGTAAAGTGGATTTTGATGTATTTGAGAGGTACTACAGGATACACTTTATGTTATGATGGCTCAAACATGAGATTGCAAGGCTATGTCGATTCAGACTTAACGAGTGACATCGACAGTATGAAGAGCACGACATGATATGTATTTACTTTGGACAGTGCAGTGGTTAGTTGAGTTTCTCGGTTACAAAAGAACGTGATCATCTCCACTATAGAGACAAGAGTATGTAGCAGTTATAGAAGCGTGCAAGGAACTTGTATGGCTGAAAAGTTTCATGTAAGAGTTGAGTAAAAGAGCAGGACAATTGTCGTTTATACAGTGACAATCAAAGTGCGATTCATCTCACAAAGAACTCATCTTTTTATTCGAGGACTAAGCACATTGACATCAAGTACCACTTTATTCCCTCTATTCTAAAGGAGAGTTAGTTCGAGTTAGAGAAGATCCACACAAGTGAGAATCCTGCCAAAATGATAACAAAGGTGATGACAGTTGAGAAGCTGAAGAGTTGTTCAGTTTCATTTGACCTTCATGCCTAGAAGGCAGTTGGTGGCTTGCTGTTGTTTGCTTTTGGCTTTCGGAGTTTCGTTTGACAGTGTTTGAAGGTTCAGTCTTCAAGTGAGAGATTGTTGGGGTTGTGAAGACTTCTCAGTGGATCAACACGGCGGTTCAACTCAACTGAGAACAACTTAACGAATATTCAACGAGTCGACTCAGGAGAGGTGGCGTCTGGACGGGGCTCACAACTCAACAGGGAACGACTTAGCAGATACTCAACGAGTCGACTCAGGAGAGGTGGCATCCGGGCGGGGCTCACAACTCAACAGGGAACGACTTAGCGGATACTCAACGAGTCGACTCGGGAGAGGTGGCGTCTGGACGGTGGTGAGCCCCATCCGGATAGAGCTAGGCAGAAGCTCAGGACAACATTCTGGGCAAGGGCATCCAAACGGTGCCTTCAGGCATCTGAACGGTGGCCAGGCCGTCCGGACGGAAGTCACAATATTTTTGGGTCTACGACAGATGGCGTTCGGACGGAGCCACAAGAAACTTTTTCCTCTTAACCCTAATTGTCTTTGAAAGCATTCCCTATAAATAATAAGCCCAAGTAGCCTTGTATGATATGCCTCATAAGCAACGAAATAGCTTGTAAAGACTCTCTAAAGCAATAAGATTCATCTGAAAACCCGTGGACGTAGACACTTTTGTCGAACCACACAAGTCGTATTTTGTGTGATTGCTTAGTTGTTTCTTCTGATCGTTCTTTGTGCATTGTGGATTGTTCTTGTTTAGCGTTTGTTCCCAACAGTATTTACCCCTAAGGTAAGGTTGCACAAAGTATAACAGCATTCAAACAAACTTCATAAATTATCTACAACTCAATGTAGAATACAAGAATTCTACTAGGATTACTCATAAAATATGAAATGTAACCAAGTGGCCTTTGGCCCAATTGTATGGGTGTCACATTTCCAAATGGAAAGTGTGGGGCTCAAGCCTTGCCAAGAGCAAGGTATGGAAGTGGGTGTGTGAGTATTTGCCGATCAAAAAATAAATAAATAAATAATGAAATGTAGACTCTTTGACCACTAAGACTATTCTTAATAATTTAAAAGACATAAAAACCTCACAGCCATGACTTAACCAAGTTATGAACCCTACAGCCCATGTCCATCATTTTGCCAAAATCACCAAAGTGCACTAGTCACCTAAAATCTAATATAAATGTATAAAATCTACCCGACGGTATTCTAATTTGAAGGCAAGTCAGAAGGTTTAGGAAATATATGGGATAAGATTTTATTTGTCTTCTTTTGGGGCTTCAATGTTATCCAACAATATTCTTATATAGGGTTATATGTCATTTGTAATTTTTCTTGATCCTCTTTTCTTTTCCTTTTGGAGGGCTTATTGTCCTTGTTGATTTCTTTTGTACTGCTTTTTTATTTGTTAAATTGAATTTTGTTGCCAATAAAAAGGCCCTTACATAAAACTAGGATTCTAATTGACCCTAAACATTAATATATAAAGCCCCAAGTTTGAGCCGTGTGAGATTCCAGATTTGCCCATATTTTTCTTTCCATGTCCTATACAATGCTCTCCCCCCCCCCCCCCACCCCCAATTCGGAAAAAAACTCAAATCTTGCAGCACTGAAGAATGAAAAACCATGAACCGCAACCGTAACATTGAAAAATCAAAATTCCATGGATGTTTTGACACAGATGTCCCCTCCATGAGCAATAACAATGATAGGACGAATCTATCTATCCCATACTCCGATACTCAGTTATTGGAAAGTCTTGGAAGGCATGAATATCCTTTTCTTGTGAAAAGCAGAAAATTCAGCTGCATTATCACCCTTTGATGATTGGGTTCCTTCTGGCTTTTCAATGAGTCAATTGCCATAGCAACGGGGTTCTAAATCGCGGTATTAGGAACGGTATCCTTATCGGTGATACGGCCATGTATCGGCCATGAATCGGACAATATGGGTCAATACATTGGTAAATATCGGTATCGGAGGTCGAAATCCCGATACGTATCGGCCGATACGATACGTAACGGCCGATATTTAAAACTTTGCATAGCAATATCAACTTCCATTTCTATATCATCATGATTTTTTGATAAGCAACACAACTTTATTGGTGGGAAATAAAGAATTACATCAGGGGACAAGAAGTCCACCAAAAGAAAAAGAGAGAATCAATAATAAAAATCACAAATGGTTCTCCAATCTCTACTAATCAATAACTAAAGGAGACCCCTTAAAAGATATTGTCACTTAACGTGGAATTGGCACTGAAGGCCAGAAGGAAAAAAAATAACAAACTTTATCCCGTATGTTGTCAAGATCTTCAAACCTTTCCTCAAAAGTTCTAACGTTTCTCCTAAACAAAATCACCCAAAACATAGTAAAAATAATGCAACTCCAAAGAACTCGAGCCTTTTTATTGTTGTGAACTCTCTTCCCTCTAATCAATCAAGAGAAACTGAACACAACTCAAAGGAGCCAACCAATCCTCTTCTGCTAACTAAAATAGTTTATGTCATAGAGCCATAGCCACACAACAATGCAAGAATAAATGGTCACTACATTCCTCATTAAGTGTCACAAAGGTAGGGGAATAAGTTGGGGTTGATTAGGAATTCATATGTTGGGGTTTGTGAATAGTAATCCGCGAATAGTAACTTTATGGAAGAAGAAGAAGTTCCATCTAGAACTCCCTAGGAATTACCTCCAAGGTAAGGTTGCTAAAAGTATCACAAAAGCCATAATATCTTCACACAAGTTCTCTAAAACTCATCTCCATGGAATAGAAAAACTACATAGATATTTTTAGCTTGTTGGCTTCTCCTAACAACTAGGTATATCTCGCGATATTTAAGAAAACACAAATCATCATGTTATTTTATCATCATGTCTTTGGAAGACACCGTGATACATCATTAGTAAACCCACATAGTTTATAATCAACATAACAACAATCTTCCACAGTTGCACTACCATCTTGGATTTCATTTGAATTCTTAAACATTTCCCACTACATCACCCAGAAAGATTTTACAATTTCAGTGCTTCTAGGGGTCCAAAGAAGCACTTGGGACCACCTCAGCAACTACCTTACACTCTTAAACTATGCCTTGTCATGCCAGGGAAGAAAGAGAATGGCCAATAATCCCCAGAGAAAGGGTCAAGGAGACTTTGAAGACCCCCAATGTAGTGTCCACTGGAAAAACAATTGAGCAAAATAAACTCTATATATAACCTGCGAAAGCAGGCAATGAAGAACAAGGCATTCGTGTAAAATAGACCATCCTCAGAGAGCAATGGAGGAAGAGTAACATTAAAGCATATATCTATTGAGCATATATTTTGAATAAATTAGAAATAGAAGTATTTCGATATGTATGAACCCATATCAAGCAACTTCTGCAAATTTAATAACCTAACATCGATCTGACAAACTTCGCAGCTTTATCAAGAAGCTCTCATTGTGAACATAGTGATATTTAATCACTGAAATATTTGCCTACAACATTTTTTCTCTAGATAAAAATGATAAAGATGTTTTCTTTTCTTTTCTTCCTCAAAATTTTTAACACAACTATGTTACTTTTGTATTAGTAAACATTAAAGGGTGGATATACACAACTTAATCCAATGAATTTCAAGCAGTCTAGAAAAGTCCTTAATTTAAAATGCGGAAAACAGGGGACTTATTTCATAGATATAATATAAGTACTCTGCCATATACCATATTGCCTAAAAGGCTACAATTTGTATATTCTCAGAATTTAACATCACAACCCAGTAGATCCACAGCGGGGGTCAATTCACAAGGAAGGCAGACTTCATGCAAACGCAAGCATATAGGTTTCCAACTATTAATAGAAAGCCCATTAAAATGCATTTAAATGTTAAAATCCTATACCTTTGTTGACTTTACAGGCAGATAATATTCGAAATGCAGTATTGGCATCGTCCACGGGGAGTTTCCTAGAAAGCCACGAATACACCACCTCTTTACAGTCATTAAGGGCATCCATGCGATTAAGCCCTCCAACTATATTTTTATTATCACTGATCAGAGCTTGCCCCGTTGAAATCTGAAGCGCAGCCTCCATAATTGCAGGCTGGCAAATTGGTCTGCAACACTCTTTAAGGGGATCGACACTGCCGCAAGCCTCCAATAATTTGCTCGTATTAACCACCTTCTGAAAGGTGGTTACATCCTTCACAGGACAAGACCCACCGGTAAGATTTGATGGCTTTACAGAGCAGATGGTAGCTATTGAACTGTTTGCCCTTCTGCTGGCTAGTATACTAATGATATCTGAAAAACAATCATTAGCAGTTACATTTTTCAAAATTAATTTATCAGAGGTGGTGCTATAGTATCCCCGGAATATGCGGAGTAAACTACTGAATTGAGGGCAACATATAACATTTCCTACAAAAGCCGCCAAAGGTTGAGAGCAATCAGATGCTGTTCTGTCCATGATATCTGAAAGAGCAGAGAAGTTTACAGGACAATTTCCAGTCAAGACTGGAGCATATGTAGTTGGGAAGGTTGGGTACATAGGTGGCAAAGAGTCCCCAGGAAAAGTATAATGCGGAATAACAGCAGGTGATATTTCTATTGGTTGAAAGAGTCCACTAGGTGGGGTTGCCAGCTCAAACAAGGAAGGAATGTGATTCGGTTCAGATATAACTTCCAGTGCCACTACACCTTGAAAACTAGATAACCAGATGGTAAAGAATAGGAACCGATGGCAAAGAAAACCTGCAATAAGATATAAACCAGCCCTTAGCAAGCTACGTAAGATTAAAATAAAAATTTAAGACTCTGATTGCTCAAAAATATGTGCAGGCACCGTTATGTGTGTCTGACACAGTTGGAGAGAGATTGAAAGAGAGATTATGCTGGGGGTGTGCGTGTGTATGAAGGGGGGGCAGCCTTAATAAACTTGACAAACAAAATTTAGCAAAAAACTTGACAGCTTAACAGTAGTCAAGAGCTAAGGAATTGCAGGAACTAAATTCAAAAGCCATTAAATTTTCTTGATCAAAACAGGTTGGCACTGATGAACTGAAACCCCAGCTAATCATTAAAGAAAAGACAAGGAGAGAACCCCACTTGAAATAAATATTTAACGAACCACTTTTTTTTTGTCAATTTGTAATATGACTATGCAAATGGGAGGTTCCCAACATGAATTTCAAGGTTATAATAACATACCCTTAATTCGAGTAACAGTCTTTACACGGTCCATAGTTCCACTAACCCTCTGGCAACATGGAGATTCACAAAAGCAAAGAATAAAGTAGTTGACAGACCCAAAAAGAGTTCACTGCAACATACCAACACCTGTAACAACTTCCAACATCAGGTCCAAACTCAAAACTGATAAAACCCATGCCACAGGGAACACAATAAATGTAACTACTAACTCTACAACAAATAACAAGTGTTAGCCAGATTCAGCCAGTTCGGAGTTCAATAACTGAAGCAACACAGGCCAGATATATAACAAAAAACACCGAGCGTTCGAGAACATTATCTTCTCACAAGACAATAATACTGGAAATGAGCTTTATGCTGAGTCAACCATTTTTGTAGAAACATGAATTGCCTTGACAACTTAGCAGCGACAAGGAAACTTCCAGGCGTGAGTATAGACATTCTTCACACTATTCATCAATTGGACCACTCAAACAGGTATACCTTTTTTGGTTTAATTCCTTCCTTGCTCTATAAATTGCATACCCATCTAATGTGGCACCTGATCCTAGTGTTCATCTTGCATTTGCATCTTTTGATTGACTTCAGAGGCAGCAGTTTGTTGCACAACTCACTCAGTTTTTCTTTATTTAATGAGTACAAGGGATTTGCTGATTTTGAAATCAGTATTTTCTGTGTTACAATCTCCACATATTCAAAAAGACCACTGCCAGTTAAAGATAATGAGGAATTAAAAAATAAAAAAACCGTTTATATAACATCATCAAAACATAGAATCACTTTCATTTCTTCCAAAGTTTTGGTAAAATAACTTACACCAATACCATAAAGCAGCAAAATGACTTCCAGTATTAGTTTACCCAATACAAACAAAGCATAAATGAGTTTTGTAAGGATGCTTTCTTGCTTCCCTAATGGAAAGACCATGTGTGCAAAGCAATATATGACTCCAATTTTCCCTTCGATTACCAAATATCGCAAAAAATGCAAGCATAGTTCCATACTTGTTCTGAATTTCATTATAAAGAAACACAGCAAATGCAAAGCAAAACAAAACAAGAAAAATCATATCATGCGACTGAAGATTTTTCTGGTGATTTTAATACCAAAAGAATACATACAACGAAGCTCGAAACACAGCCAAAGTCACCACCAACACACATATAAGTGATTCAAAGTTAGCCTAGAAAGCACATTCTTACAAACTGAAAGGCTACAAAAATGGAAGGCAGACCAAATCAAAATCAAAAAAACAAAAAAACAAAAAAAATATATCCGAAGGAAAAGCAAAAGCATGTCATTCCTACAAACAAAGAGGAAGGCACAGCAAAAACTAAACAGACTTAAGCACAACGAAAAGACCTGCAGATCTTTGCAACAAAATAAATTAGCTTTTTTTTTCCCCAGCCTGACCGAAACTTCGAATCTTGCACCCAATTTTATAACCCTAGCTGGGAGATAGAGTAACTGAGATTGGACACTATTACATCATCCTTACCAAAAAAAAAGTATATATAAAAAACACGTACTAGGATATTTAACAAAGAAACAAACCAGAAACTAAGTATATGTTCAAACACGCATACAAATCTAGAATGTGTTCAAATACAAGAAATGGAGAGAAGAAAATTACCTTGGTTCAGCTAAGGACCGTAAAGAAGCCACAATTATCCGAATTTTATCCATTGATTTGTATTCATAACCCAATGGCAACATTTTGTGGGTAATAAAATTTTGTGTGTGTGAGAGAGAGAAAGAGAGGGGGCTGTGACATACCTGGAGATAAGGGAGGTGTTGATTGGGTTGGGGTTGATTCGGAGAGATTCTATGCAACTTTTGGTGCCGAAAAAGCCTAGTTGGGACCAGACTTTTCTCGGATCATTTGACATTTATCGATTCCTAGGGTTCGATACCAGAACCCCCAAATCACATTGGGATCGATTCCGATACTAACAGTAGCTTTACAATGCACGTCTATGTGGATATGTCGAGAGAGAAACCCTAAAATCAGCTCAGCTCAGCAGAAGAGGCTTCTATGTGACAGTATCAGAATGATACCATGGATAAAGTGAAGAAAGAGAGAGTGAGAGAGAGAGAGATCTCATAACTTTCTTTTTCTCTGTGTCGTTGCTTTTTCGCACCTGCGCTCCGGTTTCTGGTGTGTGGGTCCATCACACCACCTGATTTTGCCGCGTCACTTGGGCCGCGATGGTGAAGAATCACAACCGACTCATTTTTTGGAAAAATTATATTATATGTTCGGAATTAATTTTTCGGACAACCCAGCCCTACATTAAATGAATGACTCGATTATAAATGAAAACTTTTTAAATTACATGACCCAAATCATATTAATTAATGTTTAAACATCTT
>JAUTBS010257509.1:0-11245 GCA_032361285.1 Aequorea victoria
TGGGTCTTAAGTCAAAATCACGCGTTTGGTCCGTGATCTGCGCGACCGAACATAGAACTCCCAATTTGACTTATCTTTGAATAAGTTCTTTTTGTTTGATGCTTCTAAGTTTTAAACCTCTAGAATTCACTATTAGGGTTTGTAATTTCATCTCTAGGGTTTTAACACTTCTTAATTCAATTAGGGTTCGGTTGCGCCTAGGTCAAACAACTGATGAAAAAGCGGGTCTTTACAAACGTCGTATGCATGTGTTTCCAACTAGACTTCCAAACTAGTTTATCAAACATCTGAAGACAAGAGAATGATATCCCATGGTCAACTCTCCTAGGTTACACAAAACCTATAACATTTTTACAAAAAGGGTACGAACATATTCCACGCGACAATTCCATCATCTTTACCACATACGACTTGTAACTTCGGTAATCTTCCAGTCTATTGCAACCTCTAGACTCAAGACATCTCCAAAACCGACTCAACCTAAACTCTGATACCACGCTGTCACGCCCCGTGTAGACACCCCAATTTTGACTAACCCGCGCATTAGGTTTATCTGGCTTGTTTTCGATGATGACTATATGCATAAATCACGTTGAAGGGAACTCCGTACGAGTCTGAGAGTCTAAGGAATACCTCAATATACCCGAATACCAAAAATAACAAAACAAATACCAAAAAAACCCTTGGCGTGCACCACCTTTTCCAAAATAGGCTTCCGCCACCTCAAAGTGGCACACGCTATCTTTACCCAAAATAGGCCTGCGCCACCTCAAATAGCACACACTACCTTTTTCAAAACTGTCCCAAAAGAGCGCATTTTGGTTCAACCTGACGCGCGCCACCTTCTACCTGGCGCACGCCACCTTGAGAAGAAGGTTCCATCCTTGGACAGCTTCCTTGCCTAAAATCTATAAATAAAGGCACTCACCCCTCAGTCTTCAGGATCCCTAATCTAAAGAGTGCTAAAACTCTGTCAAATTATGAACCCAAGGATCCTCAAATCAGATAAGCCAAAACTCTGTTGAATTGTAATACGAGGACTAATTAAACTAATTTTTGAATCAAACTAATACACAAATCTATACACCGGCTAAGTTCCGACGACTCAAAGCTGTATAGTGAGCTCCTCAAAATAGGATGCGCTGCACTAGACAAAAGCTATCGGATAACACCCTCACCTCCTCTTGAAACTCTCTTTTTGACTAGAATTTTTGGTAAGTCAACCCCCCATCTTATCTAGTTTTTATCGATAAATGAGAGAAAGAGGTAGTTGACCTCATTCTCCCCGGCTCTATGTTCATTTCTTTCATTCTAAGCATCTTTCCTTTCTTCTTAGAAAAGTATGCCATATAACTTATTAGCTTTTGTTTTACATATGCATGTCTAGAATAGGGATGTATGAAATATAGGTTTTTAGACTATGTTGAAAATACTACATGAAATATTGTATTTCATATTTTCTTCTAAGTATAAAATTTCTTTCGCACACAAACACACTTTTTCTCAAAATAGTAGCCCTTTTTGGTCCATCCAATGTCGAGCTCACTCTGCTATAGTGATGCGTGCCAGCTCTAGAGAGTCCAAAAGTGGCGTGCGCCATGTTCATGTGGCGTGCACCAGGTTAAGAGGTGGCGTACGCCACCTCTGTTAAAATCAGTGGCCTTCTAGTAAGTTTCTACATCTTTTTTATATCAACAATATTCCTCTGTGTTCATTTTTGCACACTGATATGTTGTCATCTCCCTTTTTAACATGCAAATAAGTGCAAGTATGCCTAGAAAGTCTTTAGTTTTAGGTTAGGTTTTTGCTTCATTGTTTGGTTTTACATGATCTCTCTTCAACCCCTGTTCTGTATATGTTACTTTTGAAAAATTTAAAGCAAGAACTAATAAAATGGTTAAGTAGAGGCCGATCATCTAATCGGGGGAGAGGGGTGCCTAACACCTTCCCTTCTTGTTCCCTTCCTCCCAAACTATTATCGCTAGTGATGACGGACTAGTACCTTGAAAGTTTTATTTTCTTGGTTTTTAAAAAACCAAGTGGCGACTCCAATTGTATGACCCTTAACACGGATGCATTTGGGGGCTCTCTTTTCAAAAATATAAAACCCCACCTTTTTTTAAACCTTAAAATTGAGAGCGTTTTAAAAACAAGTTTTAAAACGAGGGCGAGCGGCGCGTTGTTTGAGAGGGTTCCTCACAGTGGCAAATCTACTGGGGACTACTTAACAAAGCGAGCTAAACTCGAAAAATATTTCAATGTTCTTGTCTTAAGTTTTTCATTAGTATTAGCATTGCATTGGATTATTTTCTATCTCATTTCTTCCATTTTGGACTTTTATTTTTCAAAAATAAAGGAAGAAAGGAGAAAATAAAATAAGTCAAATGTTTGCCTACCTTTCACCACGACGGTTTACTATCTCGGGGTTATGTGGGGGAAGCAAGCTAGCCTTTTGGTCGTATGCCCCTTTGGATATGGCAAAAAAGATTATTGTGTATCGTTTGACCTGGTCACGTACTACTTGGTAGGGGAGGTATATTCTTGACTATATTCAGGAGGTACGCAGTTACTGGAGTACCCAACCTCTCTTTATTGTATCTAGTTGCTTAGAACTTCCCCTTTAGGATGAAAACCTTGTAAGGTTATGTGTTTTATTTTTCTTGTTTGCTTATTGATTTATTAGTGTAGATTTTATCTACCCCTTTTAGAGATGGGTTTTATAACCCAAACCTCTTTTTCTCTCTCCCAGGACACTCCAAGGTCTCCTCGAGATTCATCATTGTTGGGCTATTGTCTGACCTCTTTCTTTTGTTTAGAGTCGGGTTTCATCACCCGAGCCTCTTTTTCTCTCTTTTGGGATCCTCTGAGGTCGCCCCAGTATTCGTCGTTGTTAGGTTGTTGCCCAACATTTTTCTTTTGTTTAAAGCCGAGTTTCATCACCCGAGACTCTTTTTCTCTATCCCAAGACCCTCTAAGATTGCCTTGGGATTCGTCATGGTTGGGCTGTTGCCCGACCTTTTTCTTTTGTTTCGAGCCAGGTTTCATCACCCGAGCCTCTTTTTCTCTCTTTCAAAACCCTCCGAGGTCACCCCAAGACTCGTCATCATTGGGCTATTGCCCGACCTTTTTCTTTTATTTAAAGCCGAATTTCATCACCTGAACCTCTTTTTCTGTCTCCCAGGACCCTCCGAGGTTACCCCAAGATTTGTTTTCGTTGGGTCGAGGCCCAACCTTTTTCTTTTGTTTTGAGTTTGGTTTCATCACCCGTGCCTCTTTTTCTCCCCCCGGGTGCCCCTGAGGTCGTCCAAAGATTTGTCATCGTTGGGCTAAGGCTCAACCTTTTTCTTTTGTTTTGAGCCAGATTTCATCACACGTGCTTCTTTTTCTCTGTCCCAGGACCTCCCGAGGTCATCTCGAGGCTCAACCTTTTTCTTTTATTCTGAGTCGGATTTCTTCAACTCGTATCTCTTTCTTTTTTTCGAGACCATTCGAGGTTGTCCCGAAGTTTTTCGTTGTTGGGCCGAGGCCCAACTCTTTTCTTTGTTTTGAGCCGGGTTTAATTACCCCTGCCTCTTTTTCTATTTCTCGGGACCCTTCAATGTTGTCCCTAGCCTCGTAGTCATTAGGTTGCGGCTCAACCTCTTTCTTTGTGCTTGGCTAGGTTCTACGCTCGCCCTTTTTCTTCTCTCGCCCAGGTATTTCTGAGAAAATTTGGAGTTCTTCCATCACTGAGCCGAGGATCAATGTTTCTTTTTTTCAGATAAGCTGGGCTTCGCCTCACCCCTTTGTCGCTTCAGATCCAGAATCTCGACGGATAAGTTGGGCTTTTTCCGCACCTTTATCTTTCTCTCTCTGGAATTTTTCGAGAATATCCTAAGATGTTGAGGCGATGGAAATCTCAACGTTTTCTTAGCTAGGTTTTACCCGCAATATTTTCTTGGACATTGAGGTGATAGAAATCTCAACGCTTTTTTTTTTTTCGTTTAAGCCGGGTTTTATCACCTGCACTCTTTGTTTCTCTCGCTCAGGATTTTTTGAGAAAATCCTGAGTTCCTTTATTGTCAAATCGAGGCTCAACATTTTTTTTGTTTTTTTGTTTTATCCAAGTCAGGTTTTCTCCACCCGCACATTTTCTTTCTTATTCGGGGTCTTACATGTCCTTTTGTCGAGTCATCTGCTCTCGTTACACTGCTGCTCTAATTTACGTTATCCTTCTGCTTTGTTGCAACACTATTTCCCTAGTTTTATTCCCTCTGTGAGGTTATCCTAGACCTCAAGAACATTGTGTTATTGTGATACCTCACTTTTCACAACACAAATTTTAAGCACTAAACCAAGAATAAATGCGTTAAGCCTTGAGAAATGACATTCAAACCCTATGAACAAAGGGATGAATGCATGAAATATGGAATAGGATAAACCTAGAAAGGTAGAATTAATAAAAAGAATTCAAATAAACTTTGAATAAGAAGAATTTAAAACGTTCAAGTTGAAAAATCCTGTGAAAGGCCAAAAAGGTGCAGAAATCTGAAATGGGTCAAAGTAAGGCCTAGGAACTCCTAAAACCGAATTTTTTTTATACAAATTTGGGTATAAAATGAGACTAAGTCCAACTAAAAGGGTCCAATATAATCATAAACCAAATAACTCAATTGAGAGTTCAAAAGAAGGAAAGTTAGGGAATGTCTAAATGAAGCCCAAATTTTGAGAAGCTCAATAGAAAGATTTAATTAGGAATTTGGGCCAAACATTATAGGGGCCTAACATAAATAATTATTTGAGCCCAATTAATTTATTTATGGCCCAATTGATTTAATTACAAGTTCAAACCAAAGTTAGGCCCAAAACTTTGGTAATTAACCCAAAATCCATTCTAATTCTCATAAATAATTAAAATAAAATTAATAATTTTTGAAACTTCTAGAAGCTCTGGCCAAAATCCTCCTTGAGGAGAGAAGGGTGATGTGACATTTTATAGGAAAAAGAAAAGGAAAAGAAAGGAAAATACATGGAAATGATGGTTGCTTTAAATATGAACTTCTTATCTCATCAAAGACTCAAAAGTTTTCAAGGAATAGTGCAAGGTACATGGAAGAATGATGACATGAGAGAAGATGTGATGTGACATAATTAGAATAAAAATAAAAGAAAAATAAAAATGTCTTGTCATGTACCATAAAACTAGGGAACGTGTTCTCCATTAAACCAAACAAGGCCTTATATTCGAAGGAAAATGGATTATTGAATCGAAACATGGAATTAAGAGTCTTGGAACCAAAGATTTAGTTGGATTGAAACCAAATTTGAAGAGTAAAAATTGAATTGAAAGTTGGATAGAAACTAAATGAGGGATAAAATTGACTTTTCACCCCCAAACCTTTGCCTATAAATAGAACTCATTCTCCAACACTTAAAATATTTTCTCAACCTCTTTTCTTCTCTAGAATTTTGTTGGCCCCTCCTTGGAGAAGAGAAAGAAGAAGAAAAGAGAGAAAGAAGAAGAAAGAAGAAGGAATATAAGAAAGGCAAGGAACAAAAGGAGGAAGAAGGAGGAACTTGAAACTTGAGTTCTCCATCCTTCAACCAAGAAAAATATCAAGTAAGAATTTTTTAAATCTTGTTTTTAAAGTTCTAAAATCATCTCACACCTCTCATTCCTCTTCAAACAAAAAGAAGATAAGAACATGGAAGAACATAGGAGAATGATCTTGAATCTAAGAAAAAGAAACTTTCTTGATTCAAGATCATGGTGGAAAAATAAATGGACATCTATGGGAAAATTAGTAGAAATGTCTAAGATAACATGAAAAATGATTTTAAGTGGGAGAAAAATAATTCTTGCATGGGTAAGAGGGTAGAAAAGAAGAAGGGAGTAAGGAACCTCAAGAAAAGGGAAAAACAGTGAACTGAAAGACCCAATCGCAGCTTTTTGGTGTTATCCAAACAAGGTCTAACTGAAAATATGTTTCAAAAAGAGTCAGGTTAACATGTTAGTAACATGTGTGATTTTTGGTTGGATCCAAAAATGTATTCTGGAACCCCTATTTCATTTTTGAAGTTTCTGTGACAGTGAGGCAGCAAAATAGTGAAATTTGAACCCTTGTAGATTATTCTATAAAACTCCCCTTGCGATGAGTCACATATCCAAAGAAAGGTCTATGGGTCTAGTTGTACCCCCAATTTACAAAATGAATCTTGGTTGGGTAGAGTTCGAGTTATTACGATTATACCAAACAAAATCCCTTTTCAACAGATTTTGTGGTATGAATTTTTAAGCCCTTTGTGTTGACAACCAGTCCTCGGTGTATTCTTAAAAAGTTTATAGGACAAAATAATATATCTCTATGTAAGTTTTGAAAATTCTACAGTGAGGTTTGGTATTTTTAAAGTAGTTTGGAAGCTCTGGGACAGAATCTGAAAATGAAGAGGAACATGATTTAAGGAGGTTTTGAGCAAAACTAAATACCTAAACCTAAGTTTGGGACCTTAGGGACCATGAGGATACTAAGAATGATTAGAAAAGATATTATTAAGAATAAAAATACACCAATTTCATACTAACACAAACATGCATGTGTCACCTTAGTTCAAAAAGTTAAGTTCCTATCCTATCTATGTGTTAGGAACCGGAGTTCCGGAGTGAACCAGAGGCTGTGGCTCGAGGAGGAGCATTCGTCTTGTAGGTGGGTTTTTTCTTATCACTAGCTTGGTATCATGAATATTTGATTGGTTAAATTTGTTATGCTTTCATGCTTTATGATTTGAGAAAATGAATGGTGGCATAGCTTGTGAAAGAAAGTTATGTTTGCGAACTTGTGTTTTATGAACTGTCTTATAAACATATGTTTCGGAACATAATAGAATTTATATGTTTTATGAAAATAAACGGAGATCTTACTTATGAAAGAAATGATATTTGTGAACTCATGTTTTTATCAAATAATTCATGAACCTGTTTGGGAACTTGAACTCAATGTTTTAAGAAAGAATCTTGAACATAGACTAGAACCTGAGAAATATGATCGTGTTGGACAAATGAAAAAGAAAAACTAATTGATATACTATGTTATAAAAACTATGAGAGTTTTAATAAAATAATCAATATCTTTATGAAATGATCCTTAAGAACATAGTAGGATATGAGAACTATGGTTAAACGAGAAATGTTTGGATAAAAGAGAAAAATGATATACTTATATGAAACTACTCTATGGAACGTAAGAATAAGAGAATTATAAGAAATGTGAAGTATAAGAACAATTATTAAAATTAATGAAAAATGATTAATGGATGTTCGGGACTACATCTCGTGATCCGTCAATGGAGCGGGTGTATGTTATTATAAATAATCTAAATAAAAATTTGAAAAAATAATTAATGAATACATATGTGTATCATGATAGCCTTGATATTTACATGGTGTGGGCCATGTGATGGGTATATCGCACAAAGGTTTCGTGGGTATATGACATGTTATATATATGTATATCATGGATAATCCACGGATGATGTGATAGCTCTACCACTGAGTATTGTTAAGTAGAACTGGTAAATAATCCTTAGCCCTGTCCAATTAAGAGTAGGGGGGATATTCGGGGGCGCAGTACTGTAACAACTCCTAGTTTGGAGATTAATACAATCCAAGACATTATGAAAAAATATGATGAATAAATGATTAATTATGTTATCACTACTAAGTGAATGTGTGAAATGAAAAGACGTATTTATTACTACTAAGTGACTGAACGAAAATGATATTGGAAATCTTCTGTTGAGAGGCGATTGTTGGAAAATCCTCCACTATAAGGTGATGATGTTATGGTTATGGAATTCCTCCACTGAGAGGTGAACGATGATAAGATAAAAGATTTTTTTTTAAAAGAAAATGAACGATAATAATGATGAACAACTCTTTTCAAAGAGGTAATGATTTTTGGGAAACTTATACAAAGAGAAATAACAAAATAAAGATGAAGAGTAACGAAAAGACCGGAAATAGATCAAGCTTTGAAAAACCATCTCATGAGGAGATTTGTGGAAATATGGTAATTTGAAATCTTTTATGATGAAAGTATATTTTGAAAAAATTTATCCTGTTTTAAAGTGATGAACTATTTTTTTTTCCATTGTATAATTTATAATACCGTTGCTAGTGATTGGTGAGCACGTGGATTATATCTCACCCTCACACAGATCTTCGTAACAGGTACATGCGAATGATGTGCGTGGTCAGGTCCACTACAAGATTAGGTTTGGGTTAGGGTCCATAGAGATATACTCCACTTAGTATTTTATTCTGAATTGTAAACTGAAATATGAGATAGTGGTCGGAGTGCCCTCTTATGATGTAAAGTTGTGTTATGTAAAAAAAATTATGAAGGATTCCTTGTATGTTAACGAAATTCAGGTTGAAGTTAAAAGGTAAGATGGTTTATTCTTGTTCCCTCACGTCCCGTGCCTCGGGGCGGGGTGGGGCGGGGCGTGACAGCGTGGTATCAAAGCTTAGGTTGAGTCAGTTTTGAAAATATCTTGAGTCTAGAGGTCGCAGTGGACTAGCACATCGCTGATATTACGAGTCGTATGTCGTGGGATGATGGAATCATCACTAGAAATATGTGTGTACCCTTTTTGTTAAAATGTGATAGGTCGTGGAAAAACCTAGGAAAGTGGACCATGGGATATCATACTCTTGTCTTTGGACGTTCGATAAACTAGTTTGGAAGTCCAGTTGGAAACACGTGCGTACGACGTTGGTTCCGATTAGAAGTTTAAATAAGTTTGTTGGATTGGGGAGATAGGCCCAGCCGTAGCAATAGAGAAGTAAAACATGGACGTAGAATGAGTCTTACATAGTGGATTCGTTGGAATCTTCATGGTAAAGGTGAGTTGGTTTAGGGAGTGTACGTTTACACCCCTATTCATAGAGGAAATTCTGTTGGAATGGTGTTGGATTACAGCCTTGATTATTAAGAGAATTTCTTCCCAAAAGTGTTGGTATCATGTTATAGTCTCATGATGAGATGAAAAATTAGAGCGAAGTATCTCGCGTTGAGCCAGGTAAAAGGTATAATGGAAGACTTTGAGAAATATTTTAGGATTAAGTGAGGAGTTGACATTATGTGTCACTACCTTTGTGTTGTGATAAAAAGGGATACCAAGGGATCCAATTACAAGAGGAGGCGATGATGATCGACGTTGTAAGAAGTAAAATCTTATGAGAAAATTTATGAGTAATAAAACCTTGATGGTATTCTATCACGATAATTAACGTAAACTTTGAGTTGAAATACGTACACACGCTCGTAAGACGGATGATAGCATTGATGAAAGGATTATGTAGAAAATACACTAGTTATATCTCTTAATTGATTTAATTATGTTAAAGACAATAGTATAAAGTGGTAGCTATAACAAGTAATGATGATGGACATTAGGTATGCTATGAGTAATATTAGTTTCGGGCATGAAGGGTCCGAGAAACTATATTATGAACCTAGAGCTTGTTAAGAACATGAAACGAAGTATATGAAGAGAAAGGTGTGATAAGCGAGAATGCTAAAATGTGTTTAATAAACATTGAGAATGAATACATGTCATAAGAATTTAAATCTTCCGGGTAGCGTAAGGATAATGGAAAGAAGTTGCTCTCTATCATATGAACATAAGTATGAGATTAAGATACTAAGTTTTGGATAAGTTGTGGAATCCAAATCTTGGTTAAGAAAATAAGACATGATTAGATTTATTATAGCAATTGATATTATTTTCGAAAGGCGGTAAGTGGCTAGTGTGGTGAAAGTATCTAATTGAGAAGGAGAAACTAGAATGGGAGTAAAGGAGAAATCAAATTATGAATTGAATCTTGAGATGGGAGAAAACAACAATGAAATTCTTAAATGTTGGAAATAGTAAGAGGACATGAAAGTCCATGCGATGGGAAAAATATGTGAAGCAACGAGAACGTAATTAACAGACAAGATAATGAAAAGTACAAGAACAAAGTTAGAATTTTAAAATTCTTGAGCGACTCTCGACAGGTCTGAGTGTTTAAAATGAAAAATTTTACCCTGACTTGGTTTGCCTCATAAAGAAGATTCTTAAGATAGATAGGAATGTAACTTGTGGAGATTAGGAACCTATAGTTGAATAATTGTAGTTGAATGGCTTTGGTTAGCACCTCTGAATGAACTCTTGAACCATTGATATGCTTAAGTACGTTGGGGATTCTCAAAGAACAAGTTAAAAATATGAAAGAAGATTAGAAATAATGACATCTTGGTCAAGAATGAAGGAAGATAAAAAGTGAAAAAAGAACACGTGAAAGACTTTGGTTGGTGCGGTTGGCACTACGAGGTAGTGGAGACGTTCAACCGTCATGACCACTGCTAGAAAATATCCACATCTCGTTACACCCGGTAAGTTAAATTTCGCGACGAAATTTCTATAAGTGGAGGATATTGTGACACCTCACTTTTCACAACACAAATCTCAAGCACTAAACCGAGAATAAAGGTGTTACGCCTTGAGAAATTACATTCAAACTCTATGAACAAAGGGATGAATACATGAAATATGAAATAGGATAAACCTAAAAGGTGAAATTGATAAAAAGAGTTCAAATAAATTTTGAACAAGAAGGTTTTAAAAAATTTAAGTTGGAAAGTCCAACGAAAGGCGAAAAAAGAGCAAAAAACTGAAACGGCTCAAAGTAAGGCCCATGAACTCCTAAATTCCAAAAATCTAATTACAAATTTGGATAAAGAGTGAGACTAAGCTCAACCATAAGAGCCCAAATAAAGTCACAAACCAAAAAACTCAATTTCAGAATTCAAAAGAAGGAAGGATGTGGAAGGCCTAAATGAGGCCCAAATTTTGAGAAGCCCAATAGCAAAATTTAATTAGAGCTTTGGGCCAAACATTATAGGGGTCCAAAATAAATAAATATTTGAGCCCAATTATTTTATTAAAGGCCCAATTGAATTAATTTCAAGTGACCCAAATGAAGTTAAATTGGGCCCAAAGTAGATTTTAATCTCATGAATAATTAAAATAAATAATAAAAATTGTAAAATAAGGCTTCTAGAAGCTCCTAGAGAGCTCTGGCCAAATTCTCCCTTGAGGAGGGAAGGGTGATATGACATTTAGTGGAAAAAAGAAAAATAAAAAGGAAAAAAATGGTTGCTTGGAAGAATGGATTTCCTAACTCATCAAAAGTCAAAAAGTCTTCTATGAATAGTGCACACAC